>SDVV010002159.1:0-23637 GCA_016164225.1 Gammarus roeselii | reverse complement strand
CATCACACTGCAGTGGAATTACACAGGAATGTTATAACATTGGCACTTTATTACACAGGAATGGTATCACACTGCAGCGGAAATACACTAGAATGCTATAACACTGACACTTTATTACACAGAAATGGCATCACTCTGCAGTGGTAATAAACTGGAATGCTATAACACTGGCACTTTACTACACAGGAATGGCATCACACCGCAGTGGTATTACAATGGAATGCTATAACACTGGCACTTTATCACACAGGAATGGCATCACACTGCAGTGGTATTACACATGATTGCTATGACACCGGCACTTCATTACACAGGAATGGCATCACACTGCAGTCAGATAGAACTGGAATGCTATAACACTGGCACTTTATTCTACAGGAATGACATAACACTGCTGTGGCATCACGCTGGGATGATATAACACCGGCACTTTATTACATTGGAATCGCATCACTTTGTAGTGGAAACTACATTGGAATGCTATAACACTGGCAATTTATCACACTGGAATGGCATCACATTGCTGTGAAAATACACTGGAATGCTATGAAACTGACACTCTCTTACACAGGAATGACTTCACACTGCAGTGGAATTACACTGGAATGCTATAACACACTGGCACTTTATTACTCAGGAATGGCATCACACTGCAGTGGAATCACACTGGAATGCGGTAACACTGGCACTTTATTACGCAGGAATTGCATGAAAATGCAGTGGAATTACACTGGAATATTATAACACTGACAATTTATTTCACAAGAATGGCATCAACTGCAGTGGAATTACACTGGAAGGCTCTAACACAGGCACACTTTTACACAGGAATGGCATCACACTGCAGTGGATTTACACTAGAATGCTATAACACTGCCACTTTATCACACAGGTATGGCATTACATTGCAGTGGTATCACAATGGAATGGTATTAAACTGATACTTTATTACACATGAATGGCTTCACACTGCAGTGAAATTAAACTGGAATGCTATTACATTGGCATTTTATAACACAAGAATGGCATCACACTGCAGTGGAATAACATTGGAATGCTATAACACTGGCACTTTATTACACAGGAATGGCATCACTCTGCAGTGGTATTACACTGAAATGCTCTAACATTGGCCCTTCATTACACAGGAATGGCATCACTCTGCAGTGGTATTACACTGGAATGCTATAACACAGGCACTTTATTACACAGGAATGGGAAAATACCGCAGTGGTATTAAACTGGGATGCTATAACACTGACACTTTATTCCACATGAATGGCATCACACTGCAATGGTTTTACACTGGAATGCTATAACACTGGCTATTTATTACACAGGAATGGTATCACACTGCAGCGGAATTACACTGGAATGCTATAACACTGGCACTTTATTACACAGGAATGGCATCAATCTGCAGTGGTATTACACTGGAATGCTATAACACTGACACTTCATTTCACAAGAATGGCATCACACCGCAGTGGTATTGCACTGGAATGCTATAACACTGGCACTTTATTACACAGGGATGACATCACACTGCAGTGGTATTACACTGGAATGCTATAACACGGGCACTTTATTACAAAGGAATGGTATCACACTGCAGCGGAATTACATTTGAATGCCATAACACCGGCACTTTATTTTACAGGGATGGCATCACACTGCAGTGGTATCACACTGGAATGCTATAACACTGGTACTTTATTACACAGGAATGTCATCACACTGCAGTGAAATTACACTGGAATGCTATAACACTGGGACTTTATGACAAAGGAATGGCATCACACTGCAGTGGTATCACACAAAAATGCTAAAACACTGGCACTTTATTACACAGAAATGGCATCACATTGCAGTGGTATTACGCTGGAATGCTATAACACCGGCATTTTATTACACAAGAATGACATAGCACTACAATGGAATTACACTGGGATGCTATAACACTGGCACTTTATTACACAGGAATGGCATCGCACTGCAGTGGTATTACACTGAGAGGCTACTACTGGCATTTTATTACATAGTAGTGGCATCACACTACAGTGGAATTACACTGGAATGCTATAACACTGCCCCTCTATTTTACAGGGATGGCATCACACTGCAGTGGCATCACACTGGAATGCTATACTACTGGTACTTTAAAACACAGAAATGGCATCCCACTGCAGTGGTATTACACTGGATTGCTGTAACACTGGCACTTTATTACACAGGAATGTCATCACACTGCAGTGAAATTACACTGGAATGCCATAACACTGGCAATTTATTACACAGGAATGACATCACACTGCAGTGGTGTTTCACTGGAATGCTATACCACAGGCTTTTTATAACACTGGAATGGCATCACAGTGCAGTGGAATTACTCTGAAATACTACAACGCTGGCAATTTATTACACAGGAATGACATAACACTGCAGTGGTATTGCACTGGACTGCTATAAGACTGGAACTCTATTACACAGGAAAGACATCACACTGCAGTGGAATTACACTGGAATGCTATAACACTGGCACTTTATTACACAGGATTGGCATCCCACTGCAGTGGTATTTCACTGGAATGCTATAACAATGTCACTTTAATATTCAGGAATGGCATAGCACTGCAGTGGTATTACACTGGAATGATATAACAGTGGCACTTTATTACACTGGAATGGCATTACACTGCAATGGAAATTACACTGGAATGTTATAACACCGGCACTTTATTACACTGGAATGGTATCACACTGCAGTGGAAATTACACTGGAATGCTCTAACACTGGCACTTTATGACAAAGGAATGGCATCAACTGCAGTGAAATTACACTGGAAGGCTCTAACACAGGCACACTTTGACACAGGAATAGCATCACACTGCAGTGGATTTACACTGGAATGCTTTTACGTTGGCACTTTATTACACAAGAATGGGATCACAATGCACTGGAATTTCACTGAAATGCTATCACACTCGGACTTTATTACACAGGAATGTCATCGCACTGCAGTGGAATTACACTGGAATGCTATAACACTGGCACTTTATTACACAGGAATGGCATCACTCTGCAGTGGTATTACGCTAGAATGCTATGACACTGGCACTTTATTACCCAGGAATGACATCACACTGCAGTGGAATTACACTGGAATGCTATAGCAGTGGCACATCATTACAAAGGAATTGCTCCATACTGCAGCATTATTACACTGGAATGCTAAAGCACCGGTACTGAATTACACTGCAGAAGGAACACTGCAGTGGTATTTCAATGGAACGCTATAACACTGGCACTTTATCACACAGGAAAGGCATCACACAGCAGTGGGAATACACTGGAATGCTATAACACTGGCACTCTATTACACAGGAGTGGCATCACACTGCAGTGGAATTACACTGGAATGCTATAACACTGGCTCTTTATTATCCAGAAATGGCATCATACTGCAGTGGTATTACACTGAAATGCTGTAACACTGGTACTTTAATAAACAGGAATTGCATCACACTGCAGTGGTATTACACCGGAATGCTATAACACTGGCACTTTATTATACAGGAATGGCATCACACTGCAGTGAAATTACACTGGAATACTATAACACTGGCACTTTATAACACAGGAATGGCATCACACTGCAGTGGAACTACACTGGAATGCTATAACACACTGGCACTTTACTACACAGGAATGGCATCACACTGCAGTGGAATTATATGGAATGCGGTAACACTGGCTTTTTATTACGCAGGAACGGCATCAAACTGCAGTGGAATTACACTGGAAAATTATAACACTGATACTTTATTACACAGGAATGGCATCAAACTGCAGTGGAATTACAATGGAATGCTTTAACACTGGCACTTTATTACACAGGAATGGCATCACACTGCAATGGTATTGCACTGGAATGCTATAACACTGGCACTCTATTACAAAGGAATAGCATCACACTGCAGTGGAATTACACCGCAATGCTATCACACTCGCACTTAATCACAAAGGAGTGTCATCGCACTTCAGTGGTATTACACTAGAATGCTATGACACTGGCACTTTATTACCCAGGAATGGCATCACACTGCGGTGGAATTACACTGGAATGCTATAGACCTGGCACTTTATTATACATGAATGGCATCATACTGCAGTGGTATTACACTGGGATGCTATAGCACCTGCACTTGACTACACTGGAGAAGGAACACTGCAGTGGTATTTCACTGGAATGCTATAACACTGACACTTTATTACACATGAATGGCATCACACTGCAGTGGAATTAAACTGGAATGCTATAATACTGACACTTTATTACACAGGAGTGGCCTCAATCTGAAGTGGAATTACACTGGAATGCTATAACACTGGCACTTTATAACACAAGAATGGCACCACACTGCAGTGGTATTACACTGGAATGCTGTAACACTGTCACTTTAATGAACAGGAATTGCATCACACTGCAGTGGTAAAACACAGGAAAGTTATAACACTGGCACTTCATTACACTGGAATGGCATCACACGCCAGTGGAAATTACACTGGAATGCTATAACACTGGCCCTATATTAAATTGGAATGTCATCACACTGCTGTGGGATCACAGCGAAGAGCTATCACACTCGCACTTTATTACACGGGCATTTCATCGCACTGCAGTGGAATTACACTGGAATGCTATAACATTGGCACTTTATAACACAAGAATGGCATCACACCGCAGTGGTATTACACTAGAATGCTATAACACTGCCACTTTATCACACAGGTATGGCATTACATTGCAGTGGTATCACAATGGAATGATATTAAACTGATACTTTATTACACATGAATGGCTTCACACTGCAGTGAAATTAAACTGGAATGCTATTACATTGGCATTTTATAACACAAGAATGGCATCACACTGCAGTGGAATAACATTGGAATGCTATAACACTGGCACTTTATTACACAGGAATGGCATCACTCTGCAGTGGTATTACACTGAAATGCTCTAACATTGGCCCTTCATTACACAGGAATGGCATCACTCTGCAGTGGTATTACACTGGAATGCTATAACACAGGCACTTTATTACACAAGAATGGGAAAATACCGCAGTGGTATTAAACTGGGATGCTATAACACTGGCACTTAATTCCATATGAATGGCATCACACTGCAGTGGTTTTACACTGGAATGCTATAACACTGGCTATTTATTACACAGGAATGGTATCACACTGCAGCGGAATTACACTGGAATGCTATAACACTGGCACTTTATTACACAGGAATGGCATCAATCTGCAGTGGTATTACACTGGAATGCTATAACACTGACACTTCATTTCACAAGAATGGCATCACACCGCAGTGGTATTGCACTGGAATGCTATAATACTGGCACTTTATTACACAGGGATGACATCACACTGCAGTGGTATTACACTGGAATGCTATAACACGGGCACTTTATTACAAAGGAATTGTTTCACACTGCAGCGGAATTACACTTGAATGCCATAACACCGGCACTTTATTTTACAGGGATGGCATCACACTGCAGTGGTATCACACTGGAATGCTATAACACTGGTACTTTAAAACACAGAAATGGCATCCCATTGCAGTGGTATTACCCTGGATTGCTATAACACTGGCACTTTATTACACAGGAATGTCATCACACTGCAGTGAAATTACACTGGAATGCTATAACACTGGCAATTTATAACACAGGAATGACATCACACAACGGTGGAAGTTTATTGGAATGCTATAACACACTGGCACTTTACTACCTAGGAATGGCATCACACTGCAGTGGAATTGCACTGGAATGCGGAAACACTGGCACTTTATTACGCAGGAATGGCATCAAACTGCAGTGGAATTACACTGGAATATTATAACACTGACACTTTATTACAGAAGAATGGCATCACACTGCAGTGGAATTACACTGGAATGCTCTAACACTGGCACTTTATGACAAAGGAATGGCATCACACTGCAGTGGTATTACACTGGAATGCTACAACACTGACACCTTATTACACAGGAATGGCATCACATAGCAGTGGAATTACACTGAAATATTATCACAATCGCACTTTATTACACAGGGAAGTCATCGCAATGCAGTGGAATAACACTGGAATGCTATAACACTGGCATTTTATTTTACAGGAATGGCATCATACTGCATGGGAATAACACTAGAATGCTATAACACTGGCAGTTTGATACACAGGGATGGCATCACACTGCAGTGGTATCACACTGAAAGGCTATAACACTATCACTTCAATACACAGGAATCGCATCACATTGCAGTGGTATTACACAGGAATGCTATAACACTGGGACTTTATGACAAAGGAATTGCATCACACTGCAGTGGTATCACACAAAAATGCTAAAACACTGGAACTTTATTACACAGAAATGGCATCACATTGCAGTGGTATTACGCTGGTATGCTATAACACCGGCATTTTATTACACAAGAATGACATAGCACTACAGTGGAATTACACCGGGATGCTATAACACTGGCACTTTATTACACAGGAATGGCATCGCACTGCAGTGGTATTACACTGAGAGGCTACTGCTGGCATTTTATTACATAGTAGTGGCATCACACTGCAGTGGAATTACACTGGAATGCTATAACACTGCCCTTCTATTTTACAGGGATGGCATCACACTGCAGTGGCATCACACTGGAATGCTATAACATTGGTACTTTAAAACACAGAAATGGCATCCCACTGCAGTGGTATTACACTGGATTGCTATAACACTGGCACTTTATTACACAGGAATGTCATCACACTGCAGTAAAATTACACTGGGATGCCATAACACTGGCAATTTATTACACAGGAATGACATCACAATGCAGTGGTGTTTCACTGGAATGCTATACCACAGGCTTTTTATAACACTGGAATGGCATCACAGTGCAGTGGAATTACTCTGAAATACTACAACGCTGGCACTTTATTACACAGGAATGGCATAACACTGCAGTGGTATTGCACTGGACTGCTATAAGACTGGAACTCTATTACACAGGAAAGACATCACACTGCAGTGGAATTACACTGGAATGCTTTAACACTGGTACTTTATTACACAGGATTGGCATCCCACTGCAGTGGTATTTCACTGGAATGCTATAACAATGTCACTTTAATATTCAGGAATGGCATAGCACTGCAGTGGTATTACACTGGAATGATATAACAGTGGCACTTTATTACACTGGAATGGCATTACACTGCAATGGAAATTACACTGGAATGTTATAACACCGGCACTTTATTACACTGGAATGGTATCACACTGCAGTGGAAATTACACTGGAATGCTATATCACTGGCACTTTATTACATTGGAATGGCATCACACTGCAGTGGTATACTGGAGTGCTATAACACTGGCACTTTATTACACAAGAATGGCATCACACTGCAGTGAAATTAGACTGGAATGCTTTAACGCTGGCACTTTACTACAGTGAAATGGCATCACACTGCAGTGGAATTACACTGGAATGCTATAACACTGGCACTTCTTTACAAAGGAATGGCATCACACTGCAATGGAATCACACTGGAACGCTGTAACCCTGGCCTTTTATTACACAGGAATGATATCAAACTGCAGTGGAATTACACTGGAATGCTATAATACTGGCACTTTATTACACAGAAATGTTATCACACTGCAGTGGTTCTACACTGGAATGCTATAACACTGGCGCTTTATTACACAGGAATAGCATCACACTGCAGTGGTGTTATACTGGTATGTTATAACACTGGCACTTTATTACACTAGAATGGCATAACACTGCAGTGTTATTTCACTAGAATTCTTTTACACTGGCACTTTACTACATAGGATTGGCACCACATTGCAGTGGAATTACACTGGAATGCTATAATACTGGCTCTTTATTACACAAGAATGGCATCACACTGCAGTGGCATTACACTGGAATGCTATTACAATGGCACTTTTTAACACAGGAACGGCATCTAACTGCAGTCGAATTACACTGGATTGCTATAACACTGGTACTTTATTGCACAGGTATGGCATCACACTGCATTGGTATCACACTGGAATGCGATAACATTGTCACTTTATTACAGTGGAAGGGCTTAACACTGCAGTGGTATTACACTGGAATGCTATAACACTGTCACTTTATTACACAGGAATGACATCAAACTGCAGTGGTATTAAACTTGAACGCTATATTTTTGGCACTTTATCCATAGGAATGGCATCGCACAGCAGTGAAATTTCGCTGGAATGCTAGAACACTTTCACTTTATTACACAGGAACAACATCACACCACAGTGGTATTACACTGGAATGCTGAAACACTGGCACTTTAATACACAGGAATTGCATCACACTGCAATGGTATTACACTGGAATGCCATAACACTGGAACTTTATTATACAGGAATGGCATCACCCTGCAGTGGGATAAAACTGGAATGCTATTACACAGACACTTTATTATTTAGGAATGACATAACACTACAGTGGTATTACACTGGAATGCTATAACACTGACACTTCATTACACTGGAATGGCATCTTACTGCAGTGGTATTCTAAAATGCTATAACACTGGCACTTTATTACACAGGAATGTCATCACACTGCAGTGAAATTACACTGGAATGCTATAACACTGGCACTTTATTACACAGGAATGACATCACACTACGGTGGAAGTACATTGGAATGCTATAACACACTGACACTTTACTACCTAGGAATGGCATCACACTGCAGTGGAATTACACTGGAATGCGGTAACACTGGCACTTTATTACGCAGGAATGGCATCAAACTGCAGTGGCATTACACTGGAATATTATAACACTGACACTTTATTACAGAGGAATGGCATCACACTGCAGTGGAATTACACTGGAATGCTCTAACACTGGCACTTCATTACAAAGGAATGGCATCACACTGCATTGGTATTACACTGGAATGCTATAAAACTGACACCTTATTACACAGGAATCGCATCACACAGCAGTGGCATTACACTGAAATGCTATCACAATCGCACTTTATTACACAGGAATGTCAACGCACTGCAGTGGAATTACACTGGAATGCTATAACACTGGCATTTTATTTTACAGGAATGGCATCACACTGCATGGGAATAACACTAGAATGCTCTAACACTGGCACTTTAATACACAGGGATGGCATCACACTGCAGTGGTATCATACTGAAATGCTATAACACTAGCACTTCAATACACAGGAATCGCATCACATTGCAGTGGTATTACACAGGAATGCTATAACATTGTCACTTTATTATACTGGAAGAGCTTCACACTGCAGTGGTATTACACTGGAATGCTATAACACTGGCACGTTATCACACAGGAATGCATCACACTGCAGTGGAATTACACTGGAATGCTATGACCCTGTCACTTTATTACACAGGAATGGCATCACTCTGCGGTGGTATTACTCTGGAATGCTATAACACTGGCACTTTATTACACAGGAATGACATCACACTGCAGAGGTAATACACTGGAATGCTATAACACTGGGACTTTATTACATAGGAATGGCATCAAACGGCAGTAGTATTACACTTGAATGCTATAACACTGGCACTTTATTACACAAGAATGGCACCACACTGCAGTATAATTACACTGGAATGCTATAACAATGGCACTTTATTACACAGGAATGACATCACGCTGCAGGGGTATTTTACTGGAATGCTATGACCCTGGCAAGTTATCCCACTGGAATGGCATCACATTGCAGTGGTTTTACTCTGGAATGCCATAACACTGGCACTTTATCACACTGGAATGGCAAAGCACAGCAGTGGTATTCAACTGGAATGCTAAAACACTGACCTTTATTACACAGGAATGGCATCATGCTGCAGTCAAATTACACTGCGATGCTATAACACTGGCACTCAATTACACAGGAATTGCATCATACTGCAGTGGAGTTACACTGGGATGTTATAACACTGGCACTTTATTTCAGAGGAATGGCATCACACTGCCGTGGTTTTACACTAGAATGCCATAACACTGGAACTTTAATGGACTGAAATGGCGTCACACTGCAGTGGTATACTGGAATGCTTTAACACTGGCACTTTATTACACATGATTGGCACCACACTGCAGTGGTATTACAATGGAATTCTCTAACACTGGCACTTTAATACACAGGAATTGCATCACACTGCAGTTGTATTACACAGGAAAGCTATAGCACTGGCACTTTATTACACGTGAATGACAGCACACTGCAGTGAGATAAAACTGGAATGCTAAAACACTGGCACTTTGATACACAAGAATGGCATCACACTGCAGTGGTATCACACTGGAATGCTATAACACTAGCACTTTATCACACAGGAATGGCATCACACCGCGGTGGTAATACAGAAGAATGCTATAACACTGGCACTTCATTACACAGGAATGACATCACACTGCAGTAAGATAAAACCGGAATGCTATAACACTGACATTTTATTACACAGGAATGACATCACACTGCAGTGGAATTACATTGGAATGCTATAACACACTGTCACTTTACTACCTAGGAATGACATCACACTGCAGTGGAATTACACTGGAATGCGGCAACACTGGCACTTTATTACGCAGGAATGGCATCAAACTGAAGTGGAATTGCACTGGAATATTATAACACAGACACTTTATAACACAGGAATGGCATCACACTACAGTGGAATTACACTGGAATGCTCTAACACTGGCAACTCATGACAAATGAATTTCATCACACTGCAGTGGTATTTCACTGGAATGCTATAACACTGGCACTTTATTACACAGGAATGGGATCACACTGCAGTGGAATTACACTGAAATGCTATCACACTCGCACTTCATTACCTAGGAATGTCATCGCACTGCAGTGGAATTACACTGGAACGCTATGAATCTGGCACTCTACTACACATGATTGACATCACTCTGCAGTGGTATTTCACTGGAATTAAATAGCACTGGCACTTAATTACAAAGGGATGACATCATACTGCAGTGGTATTACACAGGAATGCTATAGCACCGGCACTCAATCACACTGGGGAAGGAAAAGTGCAGTGGTGTTTCACCGGTATGCTATAACAATGGCCTTTTATTACACAGGAATGGCATCACACTGCAGTGGAATTACACTGGAATGCTATAACACTGGCCCTTTATCACACAGGAGTGGCATCAAACTGCAGTGGAATTACACTGGACCGCTATAACACTGCCACTTTATTACACAGGAATGGCATCACACCGCAGTGGCATTACACTGGAATGCCATACAACTGGAACTTTATTATACAGGAATGGCATCACTCTGCAGTGGGACAAAACTGGAACGCTATTACACAAACACTTTATTATACAAGAATTGCATACCACTACACTGGTATTACACTGGAATGATGTAACACCGGCACTTTATTACACTGGAATGGCATCACACTGCAGTGGAAGTAACACTGGAATGCTATAACACACGCACTTTATTACATTGGAATGGCATCACACAGCAGTGGTATACTGGAGTGCTATAACACTGGCACTTTATTACACAAGAATGGCATCACACTGCAGTGGAATTACACTGGATAGCTTTAACACTGGCACTTTATTACACTGAAATGGCATCACACTGCAGTGGAAATACACAGGAATGCTATAACACTGGCACTTTATCACACTGGAATGGCAAAGCACAGCAGTGGTATTCAACTGGAATGCTAAAACACTGACCTTTATTACACAGGAATGGCATCATGCTGCAGTCAAATTACACTGCGATGCTATAACACTGGCACTCAATTACACAGGAATTGCATCATACTGCAGTGGAGTTACACTGGGATGTTATAACACTGGCACTTTATTTCAGAGGAATGGCATCACACTGCCGTGGTTTTACACTAGAATGCCATAACACTGGAACTTTAATGGACTGGAATGGCGTCACACTGCAGTGGTATACTGGAATGCTTTAACAATGGCACTTTATTACACATGATTGGCACCACACTGCAGTGGTATTACAATGGAATTCTCTAACACTGGCACTTTAATACACAGGAATTGCATCACACTGCAGTTGTATTCACTGAAATGGCATCACACTGCAGTGGAAATACACTGGAATGCTATAACACTGGCACTTTATTACAAAGGAATGGCATCACACTGCAATGGAATTACACTGGAACGCTGTAACCCTGGCCTTTTATTTTACAGGAATGGCATCAAACTGCAGTGGAATTACACTGGAATGCTATAATACTGGCACTTCATTACACAGGAATGTTATCACACTACAGTGGTACTAAACTGGAATGCTATAACACTGGCGCTTTATTACACAGGAATAGCATCACACTGCAGTGGTGTTTCACTGGTATGTTATAACACTAGCACTTTATTGCACTTGAATGGCATAACACTGCAGTGGTATTTCACTGGAATTCTTTTACACTGGCACTTTACTACACAGGATTTGCACCACTTTGCAGTGGAATTTCACTGGAATGCTATAACACTGGCTCTTTATTTCACAAGAATGGCATCACACTGCAGTGGCATTACACTGGAAAGCTATTACACTGGCACTTTTCAACACAGGAATGGCATTTTACTGCAGTGGAATTACACTGGATTGCTATAACACTGGCACTTTATTGCACAGGTTTGGCATCACACTGCATTGGTATCACACTGGAAGGCGATAACATTGTCACTTTATTACACTAGAAGGGCTTAACACTGCAGTGGTATTACACTGGAATGCTATAACACTGTCACTCTATTACACAGGAATGACATCACACTGCAGTGGTATTAAATTTGAACGCTATATTGTTGGCACTTTATTTCATAAGAATGGCATCGCACAGCAGTGAAATTACGCTGGAATGCTAGAACACTGGCACTTTATTACACAGGAATAGCATCACACCACAGTGGTATTTCACTGGAATGCTGAAACACTGGCACTTTAATACACAAGAATTGCATCACACTGAAGTGGTATTACACTGGAATGCCATAATACTGGAACTTTATATAACAGGAATGGCATCACCCTCCAGTGGGATAAAACTGGAATGCTATTACACAGACACTTTACTATACAGGAATGACATAACACCACAGTGGTATTACACTGGAATGCTATAACACTGACACTTCATTACACTGGAATGGCATCTTACTGCAGTGGTATGCTAAAATGCTAAAACACTGGCATTTTATTACACAGGAATGGCGTCACATTGCAGTGGTATTACACTGGAATGCTATAACACCGGCATTTTATTACACAAGAATGACATAACACTGCATTGGAATTACACTGGAATGCTATAACACTGGCATTTTAGTACACAGAAATGGCATCAAACTGCAGTGGAATTGCACTGGAATGCTATAACACTGGCCCTTTATCACACAGGAGTGGCATCAAACTGCAGTGGAATTACACTGGAACGCTGTAACCCTGGCCTTTTATTACACAGGAATGGCATCAAACTGCAGTGGAATTACACTGGAATGCTATAATACTGTCACTTTATCACACAGGAATGTTATCACAATGCAGTGGTACTACACTGGAATGCTACAACACTGGCGCTTTATCACACAGGAATAGCCACACACTGCAGTGGTGTTACACTAGTATGTTTTAACACTGGCACTTAATTGCACTAGAATGGCATAATAGTGCAGTGGTATTTCACTGGAATTCTTTTACACTGACACTTTACTACACAGGATTGGCACCACTTTGCAGTGGAACTACACTGGAATGCTATAACACTGGCTCTTTATTACACAAGAATAGCATCACACTGCAGTGGCATTACACTGGAATGCTATTACACTGGCACTTCTTAATACAGGAATGGCATCTTACTGCAGTGGAATTACACTGGATTGTTATAACACTGGCACTTTATTACACAGGTATGGCATCACTCTGCATTGGTATCACACTGGAATGCGATAACATTGTCACTTTATTACACTGGGAGGGCTTAACACTGCAGTGGTATTACACTGGAATGCTATAACACTGTCACTTTATTACACAGGAATGACATCATACTGCAGTGGTTTTACACTTGAACGCTATATTAATGGCACTTTATTTCACAGGAATGGCATCGCAGAGCAGTGAAATTACGCTGGAATGCTAGAACACTGGCATTTTATTACACAGGAATGGCATCAGACTGCAGTGGAATAACACTAAAATGATATAACAGCGGCATTTTAATACACAGGAATGGCATCACACTGCAGTGGTATCACACTGAAATGCTATAACACCAGCAGGTTTATACACAGGAATGGCATCACACTGCAGTGGTATTACACAGGAATGCTATACCATTGTCTCTTTATTATACTGGAAGGGCTTAACACTGCAGTGGTATTACACTGGAATACTATAACACTGGCACTTTAGAACAAAGGAATGGCATCACACTGCAGTGGGATCACACAGAAATGCTAAAAGACTGCCACATTATTACACAAGAACGGCACCACATTGCAGTGGTATAGCACTAGAATGCTATAACACTGCCACTTTGTTATACATGAATGGCATAACACTGCAGTGGTTTTACACTGGAATGCTATAACACTGGCGCTTTATCACACAGGAATGGCATCACACTGCGGTGGAATTACACTGGATTGCTATAACCCTGGCACTGCATTACACAGGAATGGCATCACACTGCAGTGGTATTACACTGAAATGCTATTACTCTGACGCTCTAGTACACAGGGATGGCATCAAACTGCAGTGGTATTGCACTGGAATGCTATGATACTGGCACTTTATTACACAGAAATTGCCTAACACTGCTGTGGTATTACACTGGAATGCTTTAACACCGGCACTTTATTACACAGGAATAGCATCACACTGCAGTGATATTACACTGGAATGCTATAACACTGGCGCGTTATCACACACAAATGCATCACACTGCAGTGGAATTACACTGGAATGCTATGACCCTGTCACTTTATTACGCAGGAATGGCATCACTCTGCAGTGGTATTACTCTGGAATGCTATAACACTGGCACTTTATTACACAGGAATGACATCACACTGCAGAGGTAGTACACTGGAATGCTATAACACTGGAACTTTATTACATAGGAATGGCATCGAACGGCAGTAGTATTACACTTGAATGCTATACCACTGGCACGTTATCACACAAGAATGGCATCACACTGCAGTATAATTACACTGGAATGCTATAACAATAGCACTTCATTACACAGGAATGGCATCACGCTGCAGTGGTATTTTACTGGAATTATATGACCCTGGCAATTTATCCCACTGGAATGGCATCACATGGCATTGTTTTTACTCTGGAATGCTATAACACTGGCACTTTATCACACTGGAATGACAAAGCACAGCAGTGGTATTCAACTGGAATGGTAAAACACTGACCTTGATTACACAGGGATGGCATCACGCTGCAGTGAAATTACACTGGGATGCTATAACGCTGGCACTCAATTACACAGGAATTGCATCACACTGCAGTGGAATTACACTGGGATGCTATAACACTGGCATTTTATTTCAGAGGAATGGCCTCACACTGCAGTGGAATTACATTGGAATGCTATAACACACTGACACTTTACTACCTAGGAATGACATCACACTGCAGTGGAATTACACTGGAACGCTATAACACTGGCACTCTACAACACAGGATTGGCATCACACTGCAGTGGTATTTCACTGGAATGCTATAGCACTGGCACTTAATTACACAGGGATGACATCACACTGCAGTGGAATTACACTGGAATGCTATAATACTGGCACATTATTACACTGGAATGGCATCACACTGCAATGGCATACTGGAATGCGAAATCACTGGCACTTTATTACAGAATGATGGCATCACACTGCAGTGGTATTACACTGGAGTGCTATAACACCACTTTATTACAAAGGAATGGCATCACACTGCAGTGGCATTACACTGGAATGCTATAACACGGGCGCTTCATTACACAGGAATGGCATCCCACTGCAGTGGAATTACACTGAACGCTATAACACTGGCACTTTATGACACAGTTAAGGCATCACAATGCAGTGGAATTATATTGAAATGCTATATCACTGCCACTTAATAACGTTGGAATGGCATCACATTGCATTGGTATACTGGAATGCAATAACACTGTCACTTTATTACACAAGAATGGCATCACACTGCAGTGGTAATACACGGGAACGCTATGACACTGTCACTTTATTATACAGGAATGAAGTCACACTGCAGTGGAAGTACACTGAATGCTATAACACTGGCACTTTATTACACATGAATGGCATCACACTGCAGTGGAATTACACTGAATTGTTATAACACAGCCACTTTGTTAAACAGGAATGGCATCACACTGCAGTAGTATTAGACTGGAATGCTATAACACCGTCACTTTATTACACTAGAAGCGCATGACATTGCAATGGTTTTACACTGGAATGCTATATCACTGTCACTATATTACTTAGGAATGGCATCACACTGTTGTGATATTGCACTGGAATGCTATAACACTACCACTTTATTACAAAAGAATGACATAACATCGCAGTGGTAATACACTGGAATGCTATAACACTGGCACTTTATTACACAGGGATGGCATCACACTGCAGTGAAATTGCACTGTAATGCTATAATTCAGGCACATACTTGCACAGGAATGGCATCACACTGCTGTGGAATTACACTGGAAAGCTATAACACTGGCACTTCATTAAACAGGAAAGGCATCGCACTGCAATGGATTAACACTGGAATGCTATAACACTGGCACTTTATTACACAAGAATCACATCACACTGTAGTGGTATTACACGGGAGTGCTATAACACTGGCACTTTATTACACAAGGATGGCATCACACTGCAGTGAAATTACACTGTCAGGCTATAACACTGGCACTTTATTACACAGGAATGGCAACACACTGCAGTGGTATTACACTGGAATGCTATAACACTGCCGCAATATTACACAAGAATGGCATCACACTGCAGTGGTATTACACCGGAATGCTATATCACAGTCAGTTTATTACACAATAATGACATCTTCTCGCAGTGGTATTACATTGGAATGCTACTGTATAACACTGGCATTGTATTATCCAGGAATAGCATCACACTACAGTGGAATCACAATTGAATGCTATATCTCTGGCGGTTTAGTACACAGGAATGGCATCACACTGCAGTGGTAATACACTGGTGTGATATAACACCGGCACTTTCGTACACTGGAATGGCATCATACTGCAGTGGAATTACACTGGAATGCTATAACACTGGCACTTTTTTACACTGGAATGGCATCACACTGCAGTAGTTCACTGGAGTGCGATATCACTGGCACTTCATTACACACTAATGGCATCACAATGCAGTGGAATTACACTGGAGTGCTATAACACTGGCACTTTATTATACAGGAATGGCATCACACTGCAATGGAATTGCACTGGAATGCTATAACACTGGCACTTTATATTGCAGGAATGGCATCACACTGCAGTGGTAATACACGGGAACGCTATAACACTGGCACTTCATATCACATGAATGGCATCACACTGCAGTGGAATTACACTGGAATGCAATAACACTGTCACTTTATTACACAGGAATGGCATCACACTGCAGTGGTATTACACTGGAATGCTGGAACATTCGCACTTTATTACACAAGAATGGCATCACACTGCAGTGGTATTACACTGGAATGCTATAACACTGGCACCTTATTACACAGGAATGGCATCTCACTGCAGTGGAATTACAGTGAAATGCTATAACACTGGCACTTTACAACACAGGAATGGCATCACACTACAGAGGTATTACACTGAAATGCTATAACACTGGCACTTTATTACACAAGAATAGCCTCACACTGCAGTGGTATTACACTGGAATGCTATAACACTGTCAATTTATTATTATTCAGAAATGACATCACACTTGAGTGGTATTACACTGGAACGCTATTTCACTGGCACTTTAATAAACAGGAATGGCATCACACTGCTTTGGAATTACACTGAAATGCTATAACACTGGCACTTCATTTCACAGGAATAGCATCACAGTGCAGTGGTATTACACTGGAATACTATAACACTAGCACTTTGTAACACAGGAATGGCATCACACTGCAGTGGTCTTACACTGGAAAGCTATAACACAGGCACTTAATTACACAAGGATGGCATCACACTGCAGTGAAATTACACTGAAATGCTATAACACCGGCACTATATTACACAGGAATGGCATCACACTGCAGTGGAATTACACTGGAATGATATAACACTGGCACTTTATTACACTGAAATGGTACCACACTGCAGTGGTATACTGCAATGCTAAAACACTGGCACTTTATTACGCAAGAATGGCATCTCACTGCAGTATTTGTACACAGGAATGCTATAACCCCGGCAGTTTATTACACAGGAATGGCATCACAGTGCAGTGGTATTACACTGGAATGCTATGACACTGACGGTCTATTACACAGGAATATCATCACACTGCAGTGCTACTACACTGGAATACTATAGCACTGGCACTTTATTACGCAGGAATGGCATCACGCTGCAGTGGTATTACACTGGAATGCTATAACACAGGCACTGTATTACCCAGGAATGTCGTCACACTGCAGTGGATTTACACTGGAATGCAATGGCACTGGCACTTTATTACACAGGAATGACATCACACAGCAGCGGTATTACACTGGAATGATATAACACCGACACTTCATTACACTGGAATGGCAGCACACTGCAGTGAAATCACACTGGAATGCTATAACACTGGCAATTTATTACAATGGAAGGGCATCACACTGCAGTGGTATACTGGAATGATATAACACTAGCACTTTATTACGCAGGAATGGCACATTAATACGCTAGAATGGCATCACACTGCAGTGACATACTGGAATGCGGAATCACTGGCACTTTATTACAGAATGATGGCAGAACACCGCAGTGGAATCACACTGCAGTGGAATTACACTGGAGTGCTATAACACTGGCACTTTAATACACAGGAATGGCATCACACTGCAGTGGCATTACACTGGAATGCTATAACACTGTCACTTTAATATACAGGAATGGCATCACACTGCAGTGGCATTACACTGAAATGCTATAACACCGTCACTTCATTACACAGGAATGGCAACACACTGCAGTGAAATTACACAGGAATGCTATAACAGTGGCAATTTATTACAATGAAAGGGCATCACACTGCAGTGGTATACTGGAATGATATAACACTAGCACTTTATTACGCAGGAATGGCATCACACTGCAGGGGAATTACACAGAAAACCTATAACACTGGCACTTTATTATATGGGAATGGCATCACACTACATTGGTATTACACTGGAGTGCTATAACACTGGCACTTTATGACACAGGAATGGCATCACACTGCAGTGAAATTACACAGGAATGCTATAACACTGGCCCTTTGTTACGTTGGAATGGCATCACACTGTAGTGGTATACTGGAATGCTATAATACTGGCACTTTGTTACGCAGTAATGACACCACACTGCTGTGGTAATACACTGGAATGCTATAACGCTGGCACTTTATTACACAGGAATGGCGTCACACTGCAGTGGTCTTACACTGAAATGTTATAACACTGACGCTTTAGTACACAAGAATGGCATCGCACTGCAGTGGTATTACACTGGAAACCTGAATCAATGGTACTTTATCACACAGGAATGGTGTTACACTGAAGTGCTAAAGCACCGGCACTTTATTACACTGGAATGGCATAACACTGCAGTGGTATTTCACTGGAATGCTATAACACTGGTACTTAATTACACAAAAAATGGAATCACACTGCCGTGGTATTACACTGGAATGCTATAGAACTGACCCTTTGTTAAACAAGAATGGCATCACACTGCAGTATTATTACACCGGAATGCTATAAAACTGACACTTTAATTCACAAGAATGGCATCACACTGCAGAGGTATTACACTGGAATGCTATAACACTGGCACTTTATTTTACAGGAATGGCAAAACATTGCAGTGGTATTACACTGGAATGCTATAACACTTACACTTTATTACCCAGGAATGGCATCACTCTGCAGAGGAATCACAACTGAATACACAAACTCTGGCACCTCATTACACAGGAATGGCATCACACTGCAGTGGAATTACACAGGAATGTTATAACACTGGCACTTTATTACACAGGAATGGCATCACACTGCAGCGGTATTACACTGGAATGCCATAATACTGGCACTTTTTTACGCTGGAATGGCATAACACTGCAGTGGTATTTAACTGGGATGCTTTACAACGACATTTTATTACACATGAATGGCATCCACACTGCAGTGGATTAACACTGGAATGCTATAACACTGGCCCTTTATTACAGAGGAATGGCATTACACTGCAGGGATATCACACTGGATGCTATAACACTGCCACTTTATTACACAGGAATAGCATAACACTGCAGTGGCATTACACTGGAATGCTATAACAGTCACTTTATTACACAGGGACGGCATCACACTGCAGTGAAATTACACTGGAATGCTATAACACTGTCATTTTAATACACAGGAATGGCATCACACTGCAGTGGAATTACACTGGAATGCTATAACACGGGCACTTTATAACACAAGAATGGCATCACACTGCAGTGGTATTACACTGGAATGCTATAACACTGGCACTGTATTACACAAGAATGGCAATACACTCGATGGTATTACACGGGAACGCTATAACACTGACGCTCTATTACACAGGAATGGCATCACACTGCAGTGGAATCACGATTGAATGCTCCAATTCTGGCACTTTATTACACAGGATTGGCATCACACTGCAGTGGTAATACACTAGAATGATATAACACCGTCACTTTATAACACTGGAATGGCATCACACTGCAGTGGAATTACACTGGAATGCTATAACACTGGCATTTTTTTACGCTGGAATGGCATCACACAGCAGTGGCATACTGGAATGCGATATCACTGGCACTTTATTGCACACTAACGGCATCACACTGCAGTGGAATTACACTGGAGTGCCATAACACTGGCACTTTATTACACAGGACTGGCATCACACTGCAGTGATATTATACTGGGATGCTATAACACTGGCACTTTACTACACAGGAATGGCATCACACTGCAGTGGATTTACACTGGAATGCTGTAACACTGGCCTTTCATTACAGATGAATTGGCATCACACTGCAGTAATATCACACTAGAATGCTATAACACTGCCACTTTATTACACAGGAATGGCATCACACTGCAGTGGTATTACACTGGAATGCTATAACATTGAAACTTTATTACACAGGGATGGCATCACACTGCAGTGAAATTACACTGGAATGCCATAACACTGGCACTTTATTACACAGGAATGGCATCACACTGCAATTGAAGTACACTGGAATGCTATAACACTGGCAATTTATTACACAGGAATGCCATCATACTGCAGTGGTACTACACTGGAATGCTATAACCGTGGAACTTCATTACACAGGAATGGCATCACACTGCAATGGTATTACTTTGGAATGCTATAACACTGACGCTCTATTCCACAGGAATGGCATCACACTGCAGTGGTATTACACTGGAATGCTATAACACTGTCACTTTAATACACAGGGATGGCATCACAATGCAGTGAAATTACACTGGAATGCTATAGCACTGGCACTTCATTACACAGGAATGTAATCACACTGCATTGGAATTACACTGGAAAGCTATAACACAGGCACTTCATTACACAAGGATGGCATCACACTGCAGTGGAATTACACTGAAATGCTATAACACTGGCGCTATATTACACAGGAATGGCATCACACTGCAGTGGAATTACTCTGGAATGCTATAACACTGGAACTTTATTACACTGAAATGGTACCACACTGCAGTGGTATACTGCAATGCTAAAACACTGGCACTTTATTACGCAAGAATGGCAATTCACTGCAGTGGTTGTACACAGGAATGCTATAACACTGGCAGTTTATTACACAGGAATGGCATCACACTGCAGTGGTATTACACTGGAATGCTATGACACTGACGCTCTATTACACAGGAATAGCATCACACTGCAGTGGTATTACACTGGAATACTATAGCACTGGCACTTTATTACGCAGGAATGGCATCACGCTGCATTGGTATTACAATGGAATGCTATAACACAGGCACTGTATTACCCAGGAATGTCGTCACACTGCAGTGGATTTACACTGGAATGCAATGGCACTGGCACTTTATTACACAGGAATGACATCACACAGCAGTGGTATTACACTGGAATGATAAAACACCGACACTTCATTACACTGGAATAGCAGCACACTGCAGTGAAATCACACTGGAATGATATAATAGTGGCACATTAATACACTGAAATGGCATCACACTGCAGTGGCATACTGGAATGCGGAATCACTGGAACTTTATTACAGAATGATGGCATCACACTGCAGTGGAATTACACTGGAGGGCTGTAACACTGGCACTTTAATACACAGGAATGGGATCACATTGCAGTGGAATTACACTGGATTGCTATAACACCACTTTATTACACTGGAATGGCATCACACTGCAGTGGCATTGCACTGGAATGCTATAACACCGTCACTTCATTACACTGGAAGGGCATAACACTGCCGTGGTATTACACTGAAATGCTATAACACTGTCACTTCATTACACAGGAATGGCACCACACTGCAGTGAAATTACACAGGAATGCTATAACACTGGCAATTTATTACAGTGGAAGGGCATCACACTGCAGTGGTATACTGGAATGATATAACACTAGCACTTTATTACGCAGGAATGGCATCACACTGCAGGGGAATTGCACAGAAATCCTATAACACTGGCACTTTATTACATGGGAATGGCATCACACTACAGTGGTATTACACTGGAGTGCTATAACACTGGCACTTTATGACACAGGAATGGCATCACACTGCAGTGGAATTACACTGAAATCCTATAACACTGGCACTTTATTACGTTGGAATGGCATCACACTGCAGCGGTATACTGGAATGCTATAACACTGGCCTTTGTTACGCAGTAATGGCATCACACTGCAGTGGTAATACACTGGAATGCTATAACGCTGGCACTTTATTACACAGGAATGGCACCACACTGCAGTGAAATTACACAAGAATGCTATAACACTGGCAATATATTACAGTGAAAGGGCATCACACTGCAGTGGTATACTGGAATGATATAACACTAGCACTTTATTACGCAGGAATGGCATCACACTGCAGGGGAATTGCACAGAAATCC
>SDVV010002158.1:0-23643 GCA_016164225.1 Gammarus roeselii | reverse complement strand
GAGTCACTGAAGTATCCCACACACAGCGCACGCTAAATAATAGGTTCATGTTCGGGATCAGAGTCACTGAAGTATCCCACACACAGCGCACGCTAAATAATAGGTTCATGTTCGGGATCAGAGTCACTGAAGTATCCCACACACAGCGCACGCTAAATAATAGGTTCATGTTCGGGATCAGAGTCACTGAAGTATCCCACACACAGCGCACGCTAAATAATAGGTTCATGTTCGGGATCAGAGTCACTGAAGTATCCCACACACAGCGCACGCTAAATAATAGGTTCATGTTCGGGATCAGAGTCACTGAAGTATCCCACACACAGCGCACGCTAAATAATAGGTTCATGTTCGGGATCAGAGTCACTGAAGTATCCCACACACAGCGCACGCTAAATAATAGGTTCATGTTCGGGATCAGAGTCACTGAAGTATCCCACACACAGCGCACGCTAAATAATAGGTTCATGTTCGGGATCAGAGTCACTGAAGTATCCCACACACAGCGCACGCTAAATAATAGGTTCATGTTCGGGATCAGAGTCACTGAAGTATCCCACACACAGCGCACGCTAAATAATAAGTTCATGTTCGGGATCATAGTCTTGGTCCGGCGTTACTTATCGACTATTTGCGGGCACATTAACTCGGCTGAAGGCGCTTCAGCTGCGAAGATTCATTATTATCCAGCTCTGTTGCTTATTGGATATTGGAATGTTTAGTAGTGCTATTGTTATTATCAATATTATCCAGCTCTATTGCTTATTGGATATTGGACTGCTTAGTAGTGCTATTGTTATTATCAATATTATAAGGCTCTGGTGCTTATTGGATATTGGATTGTTTAGTAGTGCTATTGTCACTAACAATATTATCCAGCTCTATTGCTTATTGGATATTGGACTGATTAGTATTGGTATTGTTATTATCAATATTATCCAGCTCTGTTGCTTATTGGATATTGGACTGTTTAGTAGTGCTATTATTATTATCAATATTATCCAGCTCTGTTGCTCATTGGATATTGGACTGTTTAGTAGTGCTATTGTTATTATCAATATTATCCAGCTCTGTTGCTTATTGGATATTGGATTGTTTAGTAGTGCTATTTTTATTATCAATATTATCCAGCTCTGTTGCTCATTGGATATTGGACTGTTTAGTAGTGCTATTGTTATTATCAATATTATCCAGCTCTATTGCGTATTGGATATTGGACTGTAAAGCAGTGCCATTGTTATTATCATGAATATTATTAACCTGAGATCGTAGGTCAGCTATAAAAATTCCTCTAATAAAGTGATTTCGGAAAGCGAGAAATTTTGCCAAGTTCAGCAGCACATATTCATGAGCTTGTGGACAAAGTACGTGTAGCGGAATTATTCCTGGAGACCACGATTTTGGAAGCGAAAGAAAATACGACGAAGTACAAAGACATTAACATCGACACTCAGTACTTTATAGTCTTTTGAGGATGCTCAAATAGCTATACAGTTAAGAGTGCGCTGCTCAACACTGAAGCAATTATCAGCTTGAGTGGACAGGTTGAGTCTGTGGGGGAACTTTATTGGTAGTTGAATTAAAACAATCACTATTTCTACGTACGATCTAATCGCTTAGTAGAAAACCCAAACCTATGTAGGAAGATTATCCCGAGAGAAATGTGGCCACCTATAGATGGACCAAACGTGTCAGGGCGTATGCCAACATGACTTCGCTGATAGTGTTTTCTTCTCAAGGGAGATTCGTTAATTTAAGCAGAAGAAAATCCTCACTCATCCTTCCATCTTTCTTTAACTATCTCATGGTGGCATGAACTTTCTCATATATTGCACATTATGAAGGTTTATTTTTTTCGATCAACGCATATTGCATATCTCCATTACCTTTTATAATTGCATTCAACTATGTAAAAATTGTCCGTGCTTTAGACAAGTACATACTTCCATATTATTCATAACAGCGTCGATAAAACCATGCTAAACAGACTTCACCGATTTGAATGACCTTCAGTCAAACATAAAAATGATAGCCAGATGTTATTGCAGACAAATTGTCAGCCCCTGATTTCTGTTCTAAGAGTAAAAAAGCAATTGCAATCTCAGTAAGAAACTTATTAGCAGCGTAGCAGTAAGAAAAGTAATTGAATCAGTATGTCTGCACCATCTGGACCTGAAGTCACACTCCATCTCTTTTGAGATGGTCTGTAACAGTGTCCAGATTCAATTAGACTTGGAATGGCTTGTGTTTAGTATACTTTCCCTTTAAAATTGTTTGACCCTCTAATAAATGGTTGGTTTAGTTCGAGATAAACTGCTTTGCTGGGTGGAGTGTGCTTATTATTGCTGGTTGCATTGGGTTTGGTGATTGTGACGGTGATTGCGGTAACGATAATGGTAGTGGAGATGAGAGTTGAAGCAATTACAGTGCCTGTAGCGATAATAGTTGTGATAACAATGATAGCGATTGTTTTGGTGATAATGGTAGTGACGATGAGAGTTGAGGCAGTTACAGTGCCTGTAGCAATGACAGTTGTGATAATAATGGTAGCGATTGTTTTGGTGATAATGGTAGTGGGGCATCTTATAATATGAAGTATGTATCGACATATATGGACATGAAACTGTTTTCCCCTAGTTTGAGGGTTGGCTGAATTAGGCGGACACAGAGGGGGAGGCGACCAATATCCCCGCTACAAGCCGCGGTAACCATTCCGGGGCTCGAACTCGCGACGTGTAACACCAGAGGCTGTCATTGCAGTCGGACACGCTATCCACTTTGCCACGAGTTGTTATCCTGACCAACTCTCCATGTATATTGGTCTATTATCATAGATCAGTTCATGTGTTCCGTCTGTTTGATGCACGTGACTGGATTGGCGATTGTCTGCCTTTAGGGGGAGGTTATTAATTTTATACTATCAGTTGTTACCACAGAAAAATAAAGTTTGCATTCACTGCATCAATAGAATGAATTTTGAGAATTCATCCAATCACCAGACGTACTGACAATGTGAAATAAAATGGTAATTATGTTTCCTTCTGAAATGTCAACAATCGATAGGAAGATGCAATGATGCAATCACCTGACGTACTGACAATGTGAAATAAAATGATAATTATGTTTCCTTTTTTGAAATGTCAACAATCGATAGGAAGACGCAATGATGCAATCACCTGACGTACTGACAATGTGAAATAAAATGGTAATTATGTTCCGTTTCTGAAATGTCAACAATCGATAAGAAGATGCAATGATGTATTCAAAATTAAATCTTGTGATGGCATTCCTCATTTCATTCAACTCACTAAACCAATACCTTTTGTCCCGGTCTTTTGACCTCTGCTGTCCACAGACGACGTAGCATTTGTCGATCTCTGTTGCCCAAGGGCAAGGTATTCTTTAGTGTTCACACTGTCAAACATGCAAAGAATTCTCCATCATACAAGATCATGAATAAAGTCTCTTATGACAGCAGTTCAATTATTAATTTATTGTTTGCCTCGTGTCGTTGCTTTTCCTCAGGCATCTAGTATGACAAACTGGTTCAGCGGGAACTGGTTCAGCGGAAACTGGTTCAGCGAAAACTGGTTCTGCGGAAACTGGTTCAGCGGAAACTGGTTCAGCGGGTTCAGCGGGAACTGGTTCAGCGGAAACTGGTTCAGCGGAAACTGGTTCAGCGGAAGCTGGTTCAGCGGAAGCTGGTTCAGCGGAAACTGAAATCCTAAAATGGCCTCACAATATGTCGATCAAATACTCTTCAAGTATATAATACCAATGATTGAAATTTTGTCACACTAAGTCCTACAACCTCCTCATAAGATTGTACCCAGACCACTTCGTGTTCATCTCATCATTACCGGCACCCGCCATCCTACTCCGCCTCCCTTGGCACTCCTCAAGCTCATCTCACCCCGACGGTGTCCCGCTAACAGCAGTCGGTGCCTGCGAGCCAAAGGACGACCGGTGCCAAGTGTAACGCTTAGTGGAACTGGATTAGGATGTGATTGCCTGAGGACGAGGCTAACAAACTCAGTGATTGTGAACTGGATGCGATGAGAAGATTCGAACATGAATTTCAGATAGAAGGAACAGCTGGTGTCGATTCGGCTTAAGATTATTTGAGTGAGAGAAGAATATCAATAAAAAGATTTCCTGAAAAATTTAAACATTAGTAACGAAACACACACAGATTAAAGACATACATTTTGAATATGTATACATCTCGTCAGCACAGTAGCCGTGCGCTATGCATAACATAAATGACTTATCTTCAAACACCTCTCTCAAAGAGCCGCCAACTTCTGATTGGCCTGTAGTCAAGACAATCTAACTTCCTGCATAAAGTTTCGCTTCGATCTCGGCCACATTGACTGCCATTACCCGCTGGAAACTTGCCAGAGAGGAGTGAACAATTGCCTTGCTGGAGAGGCAGCGGAGGAGGCGGGCTTGAGATGACAATAACCCCTTAAGAGATGCTCCGGAGTCATGGAGACGGCCGGCGACCAAGAAGGCGTTGCCATGACAACCTTAGTTGAGAAATTCGTTTGTATGAGATGGCGTGGTCTCACTAGGGGAGTCATTTATACAATGTATTGTTTAGTCTGCTATTTGTCAGTGAATATTGAGCAGTATTACATCGATCAATGCTTTTGAGAAAACAATGGACGAGGAGTTGCTAAGTCATGATCCATTACCATTTCAACTAAATTTGAGACGATGGTGGAATGTTCCCTAAATTGTTCATATCCATAGTGGACTTTTTAATACAGAAAATCTGTTTATCTGAGAAAAAAATTATCTGATGAAAAGTGACTCTTAGAAGTGAATAGTAAATGGAAAATTGTCAAGGAAATTACACGAAAAAAAATGGAAAATGTTATTTACATTTTTGTATTAGACGCATGACTTAAATTTTTCAAAATAAAACACTTCTACCTCATTCAACATGCCTGTATTCACTTACCGAGTAATGAAATTAGTTCAGGTATTAATAAAGTTTATTTTATGGTAATTGACGACCATGCAAAAGTTCGGGATGAATAGTTCTCTTTTAAACTGTGTTAACGCGGTTACAGGTGATAATTGTAAAAGTACAGATCCAGTCAATAGGCCGAATCCCCCTGGAAGAAGGGTGACCGAAAGCAAGGTAAACGACAAACTCTCCTCATCCACTCCCACCCAAGTAATTAAGCCCTCTAGCGCTGAAGTGTCATCCCATAAACAGTCAGTATTTGTGTAGTGATGCTTGTCACTTAGCAAGGATTGTGCGAGTCAATCTGTACCTTGGCAGGTGACTGGAAAAGAGGTACTGGGTCGGATCAAGCCTTCGTTTGAGTGATGACTTCTCTTTCCATGATTAGCTCCCTTACTCTACACCCACAATAGGTGAGTAAGGTGCTAATAAAGAGTAATTCCTAAGGGAGATGATGTCTTATGTCATTCAATTTATTATGCAGTGATACATATGTTATTGAGTGAAGTTCGCGAGTGGTGGCTGAGGGCGGTACAATTTTTGTATGCTGGCAGCCGAGCGTGTGTTAGGCTGGGGAGTGATGTTGAATTATTATAGGAATGAAAGGACGGAGTTAGCAGCAGGATCGATATTGACTTGAGAATGATGACCAGTCGCAGACTTCTTTTTCAAACCATTGTGTTTATTTGAACGTGTAATCAAAAGTATCTTTTTTTTATCCTGTTGAATGACAAAGTGATATAAATGACATATGCAAGCTTTACAGTTTCCAGTCATTAAATAATAGCCTCTTGTATCGTGTGTTTAAAATTGGGCAACAGTTCCAAAACTAATTTGACTTAATTTTCTCGAAATCAATATTTTGTTTGGGGTGGATGGATGATTATTCATTTTATAGATCATTAACACTTTATTTTAGTATTTTAGTATTTTTTCTTGCTTGGGCTCTATTATTTTTCTCTGCCCTTTTTTTCACAGTGATAAATTTTGAATTTGTTATTATTATATGTATCGAGGTTGATTGAGACAAGGTGACCCAGAGAGAAGAGGTTTTCGTGGGATCCGCGGGACTCGGGGACCCAGGGTTTCGGGAACCCGGGGGACTTGGGAGACCAGGTGGATTTGGGGGGATCCACTTGGACCTTTCTGGGGCCCCTTGGGACACCCTTGAGACCCTTTAGGACCCTTTTGAGCAACTGTGGGACCCTTTAGAAGCCCCTCTGAATCCAGGAACCTCTGCTCCCCCCTCCCAGTGCTGTGAAACCCATACACAAAAAACTGTTTGTGAGATGCATGAGTAGAACAATTAACCATTTTAGTCCGCGGATTGCTGGCGCAGAGGGCGAGGGTCGCGTCAAGGCTGGTCGAGGTGCGTCGAGATCAGCCGAAATATGTTGAGGCGAGTCGAGTTGGTCGCGACGAGCCGAAACTGGCTGAATGATTCGAGACAAACCGAGATGAGCAGAGGCGAGGGGTCTCGGGGGACTCGAGGAGCTCGGGAAGACCCGTCGGACATGCGTCACCCTCCGGGATTCATCGGGCTCTTTTGCGACCCATGGGACCAATGCCCCCCCCCGCCCTATCCCCTTGAACAATCGGTGCGAAATCAATAATATGAGCATCTTTTCTGCCCATGACAAACCTGCTCTTTCTTTCTTTGTCACGATCCACAATATTATAACGCTGGACTTCTTCTGTCCAGCGGTATGATATTGAACATTCTATTTGACCCCGGTGTTTGTGTGCACTTTTTTCGTGGTAATCGGTTTTATATTAGTTTTATAACTGTGAATCGTTGGACCCGCAGGGGTCTTTGTTGGATTGGGGCGTGTGTTGGTGGGTCTAGTCCGGTGAGTATACGGTGTCACTCCCTCGCTGGTGAGTATACGGTGTCACTCCCTCGCTGGTGAGTATACGGTGTCACTCCCTCGCTGGTGATTATACGGTGTCACTCCCTCGCTGGTGATTATACGGTGTCACTATCTTGCTGGTGAGTATACGGTGTCACTCCCTTGCTGGTGAGTATACGGTGTCACTCCCTCGCTGGTGAGTATACGGTGTCACTCCCTCGCTGATGAGCATACGGTGTCACTCCCTTGCTGGTGAGTATACGGTGTCACTCCCTTGCTGGTGAGTATACGGTGTCACTCCTTTTCTGGTGAGTATACGGTGTCAACCCCTTGCTGGTGAGTATACGGTGTCACTCCCTTGCTGGTGAGTATACGGTGTCACTCCCATGCTGTTAAGTATGCGGTGCCGCTGTCTTGATGATGAGGAGCGGTGTCACTCTCTTGCTGGTGAGTGCGGTGTCACCTCTTGCTGGTGGGTGTGTGGTGTCACTCTCTTGCTGGTGGGTGTGCGGTGTCACTCCCCCGCTGGTGATGCGGTAGACCAGCACACCCTGCGGGGGAGCGTGCGACTATTTCGCGTTGTGGGCCCCGGTGGAGCGCAAAGGCGGCTGCTGCTGCTGCTGCTGCTACGTTGAACCTATTCTGAATCTACGTTAAACCTACCTTGAATCTACGGTAAATCTACTCTATCTACGTTAAACTACTTTGTATCTACGTTGATCTTACTCGGTGTCTGCGTTGATCCTACTCGGGGTCTACGTCGGACCTACTCGCTATCTACGTCGGACCTACTCTCTATCTACGTCGGACCTACTCGCTATCTACGTTGGACCTACTAGCTATCTACGTTAAATCTACTCGCCATTCATGTTGAACCTACTCGCCATCTACGTTGAACATACTCGCCATCTACGTTGAACCTACTCAGTGTCTGCGTTGAGCCTACTCTGTAACTGCGGTAAACCTACCTGGAATCTGTGTTAGACCTACTCGGAGTCTGCGTCGAACCTACTCGGAATCTTCTTTGAACCCACTCATGATCGGTGCTGCATCTAAGCTGTCTAAGCCTTTGAGCACCTGTGCAAGTAAGGTGGTCTCTCCACCCCATTATGCACAGGAATAATGATACATCTACGTGGATACGCGTCAACTCTTTACTTTCTTGTACGCGCTAGTACGTGAATATTCCACGATTAAAATGTGTACTTGATTTCACCCTGACAAGACTAAACTTTTCGCACGCGGGGCCGTGTGAACTTACTTGAATCAGTGACGGTCGCGCCGTAAGGGGAGCCTATTATGACTCACGTTGAGTCTCTGGTGGAAATGAGGCCCAAATCAAATCAAATCAAATCAATATTTCGACGTGGCTTTTTCTAGTTTGCCAAAACATATTGATCATTTGAGAATAGGGAGTGTTCTCCAACAATACCCACTGATTGCTGGGATGTAGAAGAGGAATTTATATACTACCCTAACTTAAAGATCTTATTACAATTTTCAAGGAGCAAATGTTGTCCTCAGACCAGCTCCCGCTGACGATGACCTGGTACATAATAGTAGTGTTTTCAGATATTTATATGATCGTTCAAACTGTCATATATCTTAATAAATTTTAAACCTTTAAAAACTTCTTAAAATTTGATAACTAATTCGAAACTAACGTTATATATGCGATTGAGTAAAAAGAGATCGTATTGTGCATAATAATAAATTGTATGATTAACGGTAATAAGTAAAGCAAGTGAGTTTCCGGGTTCTATTTATTAGGACTGTTCAGATTTTTTCGTTATAAAGCAGGGGGCGCTTAGCATCGCTTTACTTTTTAACTGAGAAATTGTGTGAACTTGAAAGCAGTCAAGGTCAGCGCGGAAGCAGTCAAGATCAGCATAGATGCAGTCGAGGTCAGCGTGAAAGCAGTCGAGGAGTCGAAGGATAGCATGAAAGCAGGCAAGGTCAGCGTGAAAGCAGTCAAGGTCAGCGTGAAAGCAGTCAAGGTCAGCGTGAAAGCCGTCAAGGTCAGCGTGAAAGCCGTCAAGGTCAGCGTGAAAGCCGTCAAGGTCAGCGTGAAAGCCGTCAAGGTCAGCGTGAAAGCCGTCAAGGTCAGCGTGAAAGCAGTCAACGTCATCGTGGAAGGCGTGGCGGTGCAGATAATTAATTCTGAGATCCAAAGTTGTTGTGTGCTTCGGTGTTATGAAGAAGGGTTTGGTGATGAAATGTCCGAATGCCAAGTGGCCCTTCGCGGTTTACTGTGTCGTTTGAGCGTGTTTTAGTTTGATATGCAGCAATTACAAGTGATTAATGCTGCAATTATTGGTTGTGCGTGAAGAAGCTCATCACACTCGATTATTCAATTGAGGTAAGATGGTGGAAATGAAGCTCACGTTGAAGACGAGACACTACAACGCATGATTGTATTCTGCGCGTAGGTAAAGAAAAATTGGTAATTGAATAATGAAAAAAAGGGAATATGGAATTCGAATGCCAAGTTTCAATACAATGTAAAAATATAGTATTTTGACTCTATTATCGTTTAATGGTTAATGACAATTTGTTGACGGTTGTACCTCCAGAAATTGCATCATAATTACCTGCATTTGATCATTCTAATCTCTAGGGAGTTGCAACCCTTGCATCAGTTAAGATCATTATTCAAGTAGAGCAATAATACTGACATCCGGCACTTGAAGCGACTGTCCCGCGTGTAGCATCAATATACACCACGCTAGTGCCGCCATCTTCGTATTGATTGATACTGAGAATGATCTGCCAAACATATTCCGCATGCTAACTCTAAATTAAATTATAACTTCATCTATAATTATTTCTCGAGGTTTTCCACCGAAAATGTGATGTATTCTATAATCCAACAGCTACTGTTCTCCAATTCACCTCCTCTTAATGAGACGAGAGACTGAACCCAACCCCGTAATTGCCATACCTGGGAAACTAGACATCCCAAAATGTAGCGGACTGTTAGGCCCAATACAGTATCTTGTTAGGCTTAATGCAGTATATTGATACATTTTGACCGGAACATCCATGTAAAAATTCCGACTAGGTAACGAATATAAGAATTTAGATACTGTATTTTGTGCATCAGTATCACTATGAGAGACAATAAGGCTGGCTCCATTTATTTAGGTTTTGTAGGTTCTCTGTATTCGTGTAAATGCATGTTCAATTATTAAAAAAGAGTTGCACTAGTTGAACGAGCAAGAATTTGATTTAGCGAATGAGTAATTTAACGGCCGATATACAACAGTTTGGGAAAGCAGGTCAAATAAGAACCCTCTTCATAAGAATGTAAAACATATCTGAGCAACACATTTGATGTCCTATATAAAACACCCAGTGCATCCTTAGGCAAAATTCAAGTCCTCTCAACAGTTCATTGAAATAGTTCGCGCTAACGACCGCCACCAAACATCCCCTGAAAAATGTACAATATGGATGACAAGGGGTGAATCGAACTCCCGTTACAAGGATGGAATATGACAACAAATATTTGTTGAAAGTTCAACACGACCCGACATCATAGCTGTCTAATGTTGACCGTCATTCTCTTGAAGGACTGAATAGATCCTAAATTAATAAGGTGAACTCCAGCGCGTGGTCATGACCAATGTTCGGCCCATAACATCTCATCGTCTTGTGTGAAATGATTCACCTTGGGTTCTGATATTCGTGCAGCAACTGAACACTCCTCACGGTAAATTAGAACCAATACCTTTGTCAAGCGAAACTTCTTGTCTTATGGATGAGGTGGAACAGTGATACGTTTTTTACATATGAAGAATTTTGTCCGAATTGTAAAATCTCTGCACGCATGTCCATCTGGCCCATCCGAGGCCGGACCTTGGCGTGCATGCTTGCTTCTCCGATCAGTTTGCGTACAATTACCTCCACTGACCAGCTTTGGAAGGGTTTTCTTTGACTCCCTGAATTACAGATGTTTTTTGATTAATTTATCCTCAAACTCACCCATGAAAAAATGTGATATTTATCTGATAGTTAGGCCTTATCTGATAATTTATAGGAGCATTCGTGGATTTAAAAAAAGGATATTGATTTGGACAATATTACAACGTAAGGAATCGTGAATATGGTCGGGAACTTTATTATTGAACACCGTAATGGTCATATTCATTACTTTTAGCTGAATTATAATATGTACGTATCCTTGCAGGACGCCTACCTTCTGTTTACCTCTATCAACAGTTTACTTCTTTTACCCAACAGTTTGTGACTTCTAATTAGATTTATTCACCAATGCTTTGAAACGTCTTCTTAATGACATTTCAAATGGAGCATTAATAGCATGTTTATTGATGCCGAAGACCTTCGCCATTCGCAGAGGTGAATTTCACCAATCCACGTTGCTTTAATTGGAGGCGAACGACCCCAGAGTTATTCTTTTCCTTTTCTCTCCAATTGAGTCAAGTTCTGAAATAATTACACATAATCAGTAATGTATACGCATGCAATTCAAATTTTAGGGCCGTTGTCAATGCCGAAGGGTTGAAGCAATTGTAGAGTGGCTCATGCTCCGTTTGAAGGTAAATCTTATACGGTCAAAATCTCTTCGAATAGCATACTCACGCTAGGATTCATTAGGTAAACCTGCCGGGTTGTCTTCTCTGCAATTGTTGCCACCTCGCTAGCGATCGCAAAGAACTGCGACGGGTCACAGTTGGGCCCTTTTGGTAGTCGGCCTCTACCAATAGGCGGTCGTCAACTAAGTTTGATCTTCCTCCGGTGGGAATTCACGTTTGTTCACCTACTGGTTATTAACTGAGAACCCCCTAGATATTGAAGGCTGGTCCCTAGTTTGTGCCGGGACCTTCAACCGTACGTTTGTGTTACTTGCAAAGTGTTCAATTAACGTTAACGTTAGACGATGTAAAGCCGGTCAAGAGGCCTTTAAGAGTGAGCCCCGTGGCCACTGGAGTGAACCAGGAGGCCGATGAGGGAAGGAAGAAACCTCATTTGGGAGGGGCCAGCATCCCCTCCGGTGTGACGGAGCCCAAGATTCCGACAGCGAAGAATGGCAACCTCTCACGGACGACCAGCGGCAGCTACCATGTAACATGGGAATGCACGAAGACAGACCATAGAAGATTATGGCTAACACCATAAACACTCATAACCTGGTCCTTCTCAATGACTGACAGCCCACCCGAATTACCCCCGAAAGTTACCATAACCCAGTCACCATATCTCTTCTCACCAACAAACCAAGAAACCCTGCCCCACAAAAACATCGATTCAACTGCCGGAAGGCCAGCTGGGATGAATACTCTGCACACATTGCGTGGAGCGATATGGATGGCATCCCCGAAAACATTTCGGAACACGACCTCGTCATCCAACTATATGAAAAGTTTCAAGCTGCCGCTGAGGCAAGCATTCCCCAGTACGCACCTTCAACCTCCATTCCTGAACCATGGTGGTGCCGAGAGGTGCAAGAAGCAAGATAGGCGTGAAAAGCTATACAATGCCTACCGACGTGCATGGTCCCCAGGAGCCTAGTAGAGTGGAAAAAGGTGTCTGCCGTATGCCGAAAACTCAGAGTAGAGGAGAAATAAGAAAGCTGGACTCGGTTAGTAAACACTATTAACCGAAACACCACCCTCGCTCAGGTATGGGAAAAACTCCGACGTGTCCAAGGAAAACCCGAGCGACCTATCCACATTTCTTCAGACGGAGGCAGAATATTTTTTCCCACGCAGAAATCGCAAAAAAACGAGCTCACACTTTTAGCCAGATATCGCAATCAATAAACTACACGGCTGTGTTTCAACGGGGAAAGGACATGCGAGTAAACGAAGATCTTGATTTTACTTCTAGACACTAGGTGGCCTACAACAAACCTTTTTCCTTCCACGAACAACACCGCGCTACAGACCATACATGTAAAAATTTACCCGGGCCAGACCGGGTGTACTTCAACATGATCAAGAATCTCCCTGAGGGCACCCGCGAGCACTCATTAAGTGTTGAACACAATGTAAACAAACTCCTTTTCCCCGATCAATATCGGGAATCTGTAACTATGCCAATGCCCAAACCTTGGAAATTCCACGGTGACCCACGTAACTACCGCCCGATCGCCCTTACCAGCGTCCTCTGTAAAACTATTTTATGAATGACTAACTCACGTCTTATAGACTACCTTGAGATGCATTCAGGCCATAACAACATCCAATGCGGCGGCGGTTGTTAAGGCCCTTGTAAGACTGGAATCTGACATCAAAAGGCATTTGTACGAGGGGAACATGTGGTTTTCAAATTTTCTACGTTCAAAAAGCAAAAGATTCTTCCTGGAAATATGGCATGAAGAATCTCCTTTAACGAATTCAGATTCTCGCCCTCCAAAACAAAAAGCAAGCATTTAACTCTTGTGCCCAGCGAACACCTAAAACTAGATCTAACGCTAAACAACACTCCGCTAGTATACGAAGAATCGATAAAATTACTCGTGTCTTGTGTGGGACCTTATTCTCACATGGCGACCCCATTTTACAGCCCTGGTGACTGCTAGAAAGCAACCGGACTTATCCTCAGTCCCAATATGGACACCGGCATGACGTTATTCAGAACAATAATATGCTCGCACATTGACTTTGGAGCCGTTGTTCGAATTTCAGCCCCCAAAACCACCCTTGAACCCCACTCCATCATTGAAAACAACGCTTTGCTTATCATAACCGACGCGCTTCGTTCCACACCCATCGAATCGCTGAACGTGCTTGCTAACGAGCTCCCTCTTCCGGTTAAGGGAGACAAACTCTCACTAAAATACTATTTCAAGACAAGGAGTTTCATCAACAGCCCAGCACTCAGCGACGTCACCAACATTCTCGATAAACTCCTCTTTTCCGCTAAGAAGAACATATGCCCACCCTTTTCCCTACGCGTGGACCACCTACTGATTTCGCTGAACATCGGTCTCAAAGCAATCAAACCTTCATTCTCCTGTCGAATTTTTCAAATCATCACACCAACGTGGATGATCAGCCCACCGCTGATCAACCTAGATTTGCAGACGTAACCCAAAGCAACAACTGCAACCAACACGTAACTCCGAGAATTCTCGTCACTACTTGATGAAAGGCACCAAAATATTGGACGGAGTGGGAGCTGCAGCCGTGGTCGAAGGGACCTCGTGTTTGGCCACCCTACTCCAAGAAGCCTCTATGCTCTGCAGAGCTGCACGCACTCTAATTGGCCATCTCCTTTACAAAAGTGACCGCCTACCCAAATATGTTATATTTTCAGACAGTCTGAGTGTTCTCACCCAACTGAAAACTCTGTACTCTGATCACTCTGCCCTACGACAAATCCAATACGACCTATTCGCGATGTCCGAGACAGGTCAAGCGGTCGAGTTCTGATGGATCCCTGGACACGTGAGAATAAGAGGAAACGAGCGCGCAGATTCCTTCGCTAAACTGGTGTCCACCCAGAACAAACAATTCATCTCCATACATTACCGAGACTGGTTCCCAGTCATCAACTAGCGTATAACATCACGATGGAACAGCACTTGGCAACAGAGTGGACAAAGAATGCTTGCAGTTGAACCATGTGGGAGTTGGACACCAAATTTTCTAATAGAAGAGACCACGTGTTCATTAACCGTTTATGCACGGGACACACGTGGATAACCCACAATTACGTAAACCTGGGACCGGACGCACCACCATGCACCTGTTGCCATCAAGCAGCAATTTGTGTGAAACTCTCACTTACGGATTATAACGCACTCGTAGCAGCCCGACTAGCCTTCTTGAGCCCCCGTGTAACCTACAACGCCTGCTCACAGAAGCAGCCTACCGAAAAAAAACTGATTGCTTTCGGAAAAAATACCGGACTACGAAGTTCTGTGAAACTAACGAGGTTTGAAAAATCTCTGTTCCTGAACTCGCTGTTGTAACTGCGCATTAATTTTGAACTGAAACTCAACTTCGCGCACGAAGCTGTGCAGAATCGACGGATCTTCGTGCCCTACGGGGGAGTGTGTACTGACTTCGCGCTGAGGCTCTGGTGGAAACAAAAGACACTACTACTACTACTACTACTTCTCTGGTAACCTTGTCTGACAAACCGCAGTCTACCTTGTAGACATCCTGCCGTCATCATTGTCTGACGTCTTGCCGTAGACCCCTGCAATTGTAATGTAATTGTAATCATTTCCCTTTCTATCTTAATTTTTTGGCTCTGGAAAGTTTGAGTTACATAATTTGGGTGCATTTTCCTAGTAGGCCTTTATATTCCTAAATTCGAATCTGTTTTTTTATTCCCAAATGGCCTTGCTTTCATTCGTGACTTCCTCTGTTTCCTAGTCGTGTCCTTCTTGGTTGGACGAGGAGTATTATACGTCCTTTGTTTGTTTCCCTCGTTCCTTGTCAATCTGATTTTTTTCTTCTTCAAATAATGATGAGGTAATGCAGGACAGGGAAGGGTATCTTATAATCAAAAATCTTCTTGGTGCATACGTAGTCGTGCATTGTTATGAGTGCGTCATCTACATCGCTTCGCAAAGTGTAAACGCTGAGGCCTCTAGACCTAATGCGCTGAGGTCTCTGTCATCGCAAAGGGGTGGTATTAGACGAGACGATCTAGGCTTAACATAGCATACTTGACAGGAGGCAAGTGCAGCCGCTTATATATTGAAAAAAAAATCCTATCTAATATATACGAAATAATTTGATGAGCCGTAAATTTACCCTTGTATCAAGGCGCCGCAGGAAACGAGACTCCCGCCAAGTTAATCTTCGATGAATTTCAGCAACCTGAAAACAAAAATAGCTGTTGCATCTCTGAACCTTGCAGGGGGAAGAAAAATGGAATACATGATCCTTGACGTAACCCCGCGGAGTTGGTGGCAATGTGAACTCATTTCCGTGTGGAATGAATTTGCCAGAAATTCATGAGGTCAACCAGTCCATAGCAACGTTTGAGGTGTGTGCCGGGACTGCACATTGCTGTAACCACAGCTCTGAGATCCTTCTGTGTTCTAAAATAGTTTCAAACATCGCAATGTACATCGTGCTTATAGTTTCAACTGCTCCTCGGTTCCATGGAGATGGAGAGGAGCCCCTGAACTGCTTGACCGCTCTCTTTTTCGACATTTCATTACACAAGAGGTATTTCAATGGGCCCCGTGATCTCCTAGCCTTTCTTCGCCAGACTACTTTCCTTGGGGTTACCTCGAGAACCATTCATTAAGAAATGCTCGAAAAAGTCGTCGCGGGTTTTGGTTGTCGTACAGAAAACTGTATTGCAGCAGACGGTTGTCACTTCGAATGAAACTTTCAATTTCGAATGAGCATAGTTTCAAATTCTTTCGTTTAATACGGAACAAGTTGCAACGTTTTGAAATGTTAACCATTTCATGGCTCTACCCTGTTTACATTGGTTTCCTAATTCTTGAGTAGCCATTACACCAAATAGGGGAGCAACCTATACCAGGAAACACCCTCTCGCCTTTTCTTTCGATGCATAATGACCTGGCTTTCTATAAAATAGAGAAAAAATCCAATAAACCGATTGTTTTTTTATTTACAGATGGACTGCTCATCACTACCTGGAGTCGGGCAAAAAAATTTCACTATTATCTTGAAGAATATTCAGTACTTCACTTTCGACTTCTTCTGCTGGTGTGTATCATCTTGACCAGCCTTAAAGCTCTCAACCTTTCAGGGCCAGAAGGACTACAGTGTCACGTGTAGGGTCATCTGAGTAGCTAGTATAACGTCGAAACGCAAATGAATTAGATAGGGATGAATGAGTTATTTTTGGTAAGTGGGGTAGGGCGCGGGGTAGGGAAACCTCGAGCGTACGGGGGTTCGCGCAGAAACGGGGAGCGGGGGCGGAGGATACCGAAACTGGTTTGGTGCCCGAGCTAGCTAACGGACGGGGGGAGGGGGGAAGACCGGAAGGGGGCTCGAATGGGGGAACGACGGGATGGAACTAGGCCTGCGACCTTGATTGGCAAGGATTATGATTGGAAAATTTTAATTTGTACTGTATTTTGATATATATTGTATTGATATATGTTTTTTCTTAAGATGGTTGTAGTGGAGTACAATTGGTCACTAACTGTTCTTCGTTATATATATTTATTCGATTCTGGTATGAATAGTGTTATAGCAAGTTTTCTGGAGGGGGGGATTGGTGCGGTAGAGAAACCCCCCTAGGTAGAAAGATGGATGCGCTCCTGGAAAATTATGTGAGTTGCTCTTGCCATTTTATTGTCTTATAAATTTGTTTCCGTGGCACGTTTGCTCCGCTGTGAGTGTATATATCGTTATATATTTATGTCTGGTTTATTGTTTCTTTATTTTTTTTCTGTGGACATATATGTTGGTATTTTTATCTAGTTGTGGTATATATGATTCATTCGATGCTTGATTGGTGGGTTCGTAGCGGTGGGGGGCTTGGGATATTTTTGTATGTTTTGTTCATTTATCCCTCTACATTCTTTTATAGGATCAATGTGGTAGGCATGTCTAATAACTTAATTTGCAGCCTTAGTGTGCGAACGGCCCTGTTTGTACTAGCCTGGAGGCAGGACTACAGGCAAGGTTGTGTGTTTCCCATCTATTTATTTCATATCTATATAATGTCTATAGAAATAGTAAGGATTATTTGGCAGGTTGTTCTCTATTAATGTATATATTTTTCTTCTTAGGACGCTGTATCTTCGTTACGAGATTCTTTCTACCCCATATTGCATTATCCGGTTTTGAAACATTTATATCAGTGTTCCATTGATGCGTTCTTCCAATAGCGAAAATACCTGAACGATATGAATTTACTGAAAGTTGAAATATTATGTTATGTATACCTCGATTGATTTATGTTGAATTTGCGCTGTTTTTGGAATTTTAAACAGGTAACTCATACAGTTTTAGGCATTTTATGGTATTTTAGGATTGCAGCCTCCACATTATTTCAGGCATAATGGGGTCGGTTGTTGCATCATTGTGGTAGTTTTATATGTATATATGACACATCTGTTACGATTTAGCCGTAGTTACTGTAGTTGAAGAGATGTTAATTTATCCCTGTTCTGGATAGAAGTTGTGGCTAATTTCATTAGATTTTTGTATGTATGTACTTTACCGTATTTACTATAGGTTTCAGTTACGTCGCCTGCATGTCATGGTATCTTATTCACATTTCTTGTTTGCTTGGGTATATGATAGTTCATTCTCATTCATCACGTTTTTAATGTATGTTTCGAGTATGGTAGGGAATTAATCTTTTTGCTTTGTTTTATCCCGTGAGTTTTAATATAGGTCTTTCAATTTAGGATATATCACGTAGGTTTACAATTTAGGATATATCACGTATGTATCTACATTATAGAACATTATTTCAGGTCTAATTTAGTTACATATTGTTCATTTTTTAGTGTTTTGTATATCTTCTTTCATCCTGATACAATATTTGACGTAGTAATTATAGATATAGAACAGACGATTCGTTACAATCTTGGTTCTGCTGTTAAGGTATTGTATATTTATTGTACGACCATTCTTCAAAATTTAGGAGGAATTAGACTGTCCACTAGGCAAAAGCTCATTCTGTTTATGCTTGTTTGTGTAAATGGACCGATTTGTTAGGATGGATACCATAATGTAGTACAATTTTTATGTGAATTATAGCCGAGTAGAGAATTTTATTTAGCTATTCCATATATGTTCCTGATGCTATGTTTTTTTTCCACGAGAATCATAGGAATGTATGTTTAAGAGGGGTAACTCCGTAATGCATCTTAGTGGAATTTTCGTCATTGATCCCTAGCAAATGTGTAGTTTACGTTTAGTTGATAATTTACTGGATGGATGGGTCCTAGTGTAGAGGTGGTTTATACTCTTTGGTTGTCATTTAGGACTTCATCCATATTCAACGTGAATTATGTACGTTCTTGTAGACGTCGATCTTAATTTTCATGGGTTTGTTAGTGAGGTTACGTGACAAGCTACTCATCGTTGTATTGTTTTACCTAAGTTTCCGGTAAACAGAACCCCAGCTTTTCATGGCCACACACTCTCTGAGACTCATTCTTGACCACTGTACATGTGTCTAGATTTCGATTATGACCAGGATGTGTCTTAGTTTGAGGCTGTTCAAAGACGATGGGTTAACAGATGAGAGGTACGTCTGTGGCATCGTATCATGACTGTGTTACCTCTAAATTTGTTATATATCAGTGGTAGATTGCTGAAAAGTGACCCAGTAAAGCATTATAGAGTTCATTTTTAGGACACAGTAGGCTTGGATTTGTACTCCCAGAGGAATAGCATCAGTTAGGTCTAGGAATTGATTATAGATTTGAATGGTATGATAGTATTAAATAACATTTTTCACATTGACATAGCGTTAAATGTCAGTTATTTTCCGTATGGCTGTTATGTTAGTATACGATCTTAGTCATGAACCAGATCACGTCGGATATTGGAGTAGGATTCATCATCTGGATGCTGTGGGATACACCGTATATAATAGTTAATCGTTGTTGGTTGGGGTAGAGTAGAAAATCTTATTAACTCATTTTTTTTAGAGTGTTGGTGTACATTTTTGATTTGAAATCATAGAAATATATCTGTATTCGATATAAATTTGCCTAATTGCATGGGATGTTGTTTATAAAATAAGCTTATTTGGATGTAATGCTTCAAAAATTTGGTGTGTTTCCCTTCTCGACATTGTATTTGGGTCCGGTTCCATATTACCTTGGAGAACTATTCTACCGGATTTGTGTTGAGTGTTGGCGTTGAAATTCTTCAATAATTGAATGTACATCTCAATTATGTTATCCAATCGCAGGTTTTGCTAGATGCTCATTCCCGCAAGTCATACTTTCATAAATATTTGTATTTCGTTTGCAGTTTAGACACTTGAAAGTTTTGATAAATTCAAGCTTTTGTTATGAGACTGCGTTCCCATTCAGAATATTTGACTTTTTCGACCATTTACCAGATCCACTCTAACATTTTTCACTGAAGGTCTGTAATGATGGCCATAATCCTAACTCATTCTATTCTAGAGTTACCAAAGATTGTATATTTTTTCCCCGTTGCATACATATGTTTGGTATTTTTTTCTTCATTGATTTAACCTTCATTCCTATCAAATCTATTCACCTGACCCTGTAGTTTAACCAATCTTTAGCAGATTGTGTGCCTACATTTATTTATGTATATTTTTTCACTTCGCTTGTTACAAGTCCAGAAATATCGACCAGTCTCGAGTAATGTTAAGTCATCGCTAGCTTGTGGACTTTCGAGTTCAAAACGTTTATGTAAGCTTACTCCATACGTCAGTGAGTCTTACGAATGTTGAAGCGTTAGCAAGATTTATGTACGGTTTTACTGTTTGAATATGATTTTTTTGTAGTGTTGGACGTTTTGCTCCCTACCATTTGCGTCTATTATATCAAATATTGAATAAATCCACTCAAACAACTTTTTCATACAGATCTGCATTGTAAGGTACGCAATCCACAAGATCTAGGATATAAACCATGTCTAATGTACATAATTAGCGAAATATATATCAATGTACGATAACATAGATCAATATCGATGAATGCAAAAAGGGTTACCGTACAATGACGAATACATTATTACCTAGGCAATTTAACCTATTCTATCCAATAGTTATGTATTTTAATCAAGTTTGATGGGTATGTATGATATTGATATGCATGAATCTCGCCACTAGGGCTGTATATTCATCTTATCAAAAGCAGTTGAATACATTTTCTCCAATTTGATACAGCAAAAAACCTTCTGCAGATGTTTAGACTCCAGAATTTATCGATAGCTCTGTTACATGTTCGGATGAGACTCAGCAGGTAGGATCCAAAGGAACTAATGCGCTTCAATTTGGATCAGTTACACGCGATGTTAGGTTCAAAGATCTAGTCATTCTAACCAACTAAACCAATAGTTATATATTTTCCTTCAAGTTTGATGGATATGTATGATATTTAGACCTTATTTTGAGCGATGTACATATCAAATCCCTAACACACGGCTCTATTTTTCGTAGTTTTTCTTGTAATGTCACACACCATATACACACATTCACGCTTTGTACGCATATGCAGGACCGGTACGGTATAATGACGTCGTATAAGGGGATAGTTACCGATACAATGTAGACACACACACACCCGCACACACACCCTTACACACACACATTTGGATTGCATATACAGGATCGGTTAACATCTGAGACACTTTACCTCTGATATGTTTTTTTTTCATTATAACAAAATCCCTTGTTATTGTTACAAGATATTTATTGTGGACCACCTTCACGTCATGATAGGTAAAAAATACGAAGCATCTCAACCCATCCTATTATTTTCAAACCAGGAATTATATAGTATCGATCGAGTTTTCCTGCATAAATTTGTTACTTTTTATCGATTTATGATATATTCATTTTCATTCCTCCACTTGGCTCTACATTTTGATCTAGCCTATTCACACCCATCAAAACCTAACATAACCTAACTTCATGTATGGTGTTCAGTCATTGCTATATAGATATGAAGCCATCCAAACGACTCCAAATATCACTTTAACATATATGTTATTTATTTTGTTGTCACTCTCATCCCATATAAGTTAGCAGAGAGGACCCATTTTCAATCTTAGAGGGTTTGAAAGATACGGGTAATTCATATTATTTATGATTTTGTCACAATTCCACGTCACTTCAACATATAATTCACAGCCATCATAACCTGACCTGACCTTACGTACGGTAATGTCATTGCTATATACATATGAAGCCCTCCAAACGACTCTATATATCCCTCTAACATACATGTTATTCATTCCGTTGTCACTCTTGAGTCGTATATGTTACCAGAGAATCCCCCATTTTCAAACTTGGATGGATTGAATGCTACAAGTATTTCAAATTTGTACCAGTTTCCTACAAACGGACATATAGTCTCGCACCATGTTTTTCTTAATATACTTCAATATCTCCGCTCAACTCAACAACCTTTGACAATTTGCATCTCTGAATTTTCATTTCTCTTTCCTATATTTTTCTTATCCTTAACGATGACTTCGTTTCAAGATCTGATCGGACGCTGATTTATATCATACCATTCTGTAACACATCTGGATCATTTACCACGAGCTAGGTTTTCTGGCATCATTTCAACACTTGAAACATATTTTTCCTACTGATTTCGAAAGTTCGATGTTACCTCCGACTGTCACCATATTCACAATTCATTACTTAACCTTCGAGTTTAGGATATTATAAACATTTCATTGAGAACATACATATTTTTTATTAGTATTTATTGGCATTATTTACAGAACTTGCTGCCAGCATCAGTATCATCTACCTGGCTTTTGATATTTAAACAGCATTGTTAGTCATCCAACTGCACTTTTCATCACTATATTTCGGTATACTCTCAAAATCCATCTTATACTCAATCATATATTTGATGCGAATGTCGTAGGCTATTCCGTTCCCGTGTGTCAATATATGTATTACTTCTTTTCCTTGAACCCTAATTATTCGAATCTTTTCCAATTCAAAGTCATTCTGAGATTAATCATTGAGAAATTTGCATACGTTCCAGTTTCTCTTATGTTCTTGGATATAATCTGATGTCCACTACCTCAGCTTCATTACAATCATGATGAAGATTTTACCATTGGATCATATAAATTTTCGAGATTTGCTTCCTTATCCTCTCCCCCTCCCCCCCCTCCTAAACACACTTTCATACGAATGTAACGCGTCCACATTAGTTACCCATAGCAGACTTCCTTTTTCCTGCATCCATTTATGAATGGAATCTCCCACTCTTTTGATTCTAGTTTGTCCATTCTGAGATAACTGCTATTTTCAACACTAGTCAATATTTATTCGATCCGACTCGTATCATCTTCGGAGATTTCTTCTTCCAGCACATGTAAACAAAATTTTTAAATATGAATGTTCATTTATGTTTATTCTATGACGAAACGTGTGTCTCCGCTTGATCTCAACGTATCACTGACTCCATTCTTGATAGCCAGCTAGCAATTATAAGTTGATAACATGTGGTTTTTCGCAAAACATTTGGCCTAACATTACTCACCTAGGTCATCAGCTGTGTATATGTTAGGGCTGGGTACGTATGTGAATGTGTATATTCAAGCGTATGTACGTGTTAAAAATATATAACACAAATTTAATATTCAAAATTAAAAAGAAATTCAAATTTTCGAGGGATGTCACCTTACTTATATAGCCAAGTTATCACTTTAATATACAGACTTTGCTCTGTCATCCCTCGAAAATTTGAATTTCTATTGAAATTTTAAATATTAAATTTTGCATTAAATTTCCCTTCATTGCCCTTTGTTGCCAGTCATTGCCCTTCACGGCCTTTCATTCACGTTTCATTGGTCAAATTTGTCTTTATATACCTATATGGCTCATGCGCGTTGTATTGATCATATGGTAATTTCTGGCCCATTTTTGTTCACACTTTTGTCCATTTAATTACACTTCTCTACACTTTTTACACTTCGTACTTCTTTGCACTTCTTTGCGATTATTTTTAAGTTTTTTGCACTTATTTGCCTTTTTATGCCTCATGCATTTCATTGCCAGTCTCAGCCATTTTTTCCTTCCGTGCCCTTTGCCCGTTCTTTGCCCGTTCTTTGCCCTTCTGTGTCCTTCTATGTCCTTCTATGTCCTTCTATGTCCTTCTATGTCCTATGTTCTTCTATGTCCTATGTCCTTCTATGTCCTATGTCCTTCTATGTCCTA
>SDVV010002157.1:0-23648 GCA_016164225.1 Gammarus roeselii | reverse complement strand
GCACAATATCTCAACTCGTTATCACCCTCTTTCCATCTCGCACTACTTACCCTACCATCACCCCACCATCACCATCACCATCACGTGACCTCGCACAACATCTCATCTCGTTATCACCCTCTTTCCATCTCGCACTACTTACCCTTCCATCACCCCACCATCACCATCACCATCACGTGACCTCGCACAACTCATCACCCCACTATAGCCCTCCATCCTCTCGCAAAACTGCTCACCTTACCCTCACCATCATGTGATCACCATCCTGTGCTTCGCAACCCCCTCCCCTCTTCCCTTCGGTCCTCCCGCACATTTCCTCCACATTTCGCCACTTGTCTCGAGGCCTTTCTTGTTGCGCTCATGGAGAGAGCAGATATTGAATTCTTCGGAGTTATGACAAGCCCCAACAATGGCCAGTATCTGGGCGCACTATCAGCTATAAAAAAAACAGCAGCAACAGAAAATGGAAAACTGACAATAGCGGATCGTTGACCAAAGAATATCTGAGCTGATGAAAGAAGCTACACGCTATTGTATGGCTCCCAGAAGATGACCCAATTCAGAATACCCCGAATGATGAATAGTCGTCAGCCTACCGGCACAGATTTATTCCATTCAAGGCCAAAGGGAACGAGAAAGACAACTTTTCAAATAGAATTGGCATTACGCCCTTTTAAACAGCATAGTGTGGTATGAAAACTCTATTTGTGAATGTTTTTATTATTATCAAGTAATTAAAATGTCTTATTACGTTTTAAGTAATGCCCTTTGATTCGAAATTGGCAAGTCCTTCTCCGTTGGGCACTCCCGCTTCCCAATGAAGAGAACATCTAATATATTCCGTATTTAAACTTTTTATCATCGCTAGTTGCAAATTCCGCTTTTGCCCAATGCAACCTGTGTCGTAACAGCCTTTCAATTATTCTACTGTTCAATATATTAAAATATTGCAAACAAGGTTGTATCACTGTCAAGTCATTGAATCGTTTCCTTATCGAAGTTAAGCTCCAGGATGGAGGGATTATATTATCATTCCGGAATATATGACGCAGCTCTATTTTTTTGCTCATTTGTTATAGGTACAATATACTATACACCAGCCAATAGAATAGCATATTTTGTTGATTATTTGACGCATTGTTAATCTATAAATCAGTCTCACTCTCGATACTGTTGAGAAATTTCCGTTTGAGGCGTGTTATGAAGATGCATGTACTGCAGCATCATGTTGCGAGCCTGTTTCATGCGTATGATCTGTTTCTAACTGTTTATACTGGCTGTACTTGTTCGCCGATATCGATGTATCAGGCATCAGTTTCTAATAGATATGTAAAAGACAAAATATGTGTTCAAGATATTAGCAACAGGAATGATTGTCATTCACGAGAGAATGTAAATAGCTTACTCGTTTGTTTCAATATTGAAGCCATTCATGAATGTACAGTTTGCTACATTACTCAAAAGCTCACACTAATTTACGGTTACCCCCCGTCCCAAAGCAAAATTAAAATACGGGTACACATCGGTGTATTCATTCATAATTTATTCATTTGCACACTATCACGCTAACGATAGAGTCTGAGTTCTGCATGCATGCATTGAATGGTTAATTAAACAATTTGTTACTTTTGATTCGAGTTTCGTGCCGAGAGCGATGCATTGTATTTGACGAAATAGTTTGATTTTGCAGAACATATTTTTACATTGAGTAATGAAGGCAAACTGTACATTCGTGAATGGCTTCAATATTGAAACAAACGAGCTAGCTATTTAAAGTCTTTCGTGTATGGCAATCATACACGAGCAGCAGGTAAAAGTCCTATGAACCACAGCGCAGGAAATAGGATGCTGATGAGGTTGACAGCAGACAGAATTATATTTATATTATGCTTATAATGTTGTTGTCATTTCTACGACTTTCATATTATGATGTCAATTATGCGATAATTCCTTGCGATCTTTTGAATAAGTATTACTTAATACAGCTATTAAGGTATCTTTCTTCTGTACCTTAATGTCAGTCAAACACTAAGAAATAGTGGAAATAGAACTGACAGAATGGCATGGACCCCAGATAAGGAATAGCCTATGATAATAAGGAAAGGCATACAAAATGACGCCGGGGCTCACAAACAACATCTATCTTTTCGAGTAATTTGGACTGTAGACCCCCTGAATAAAGTCTTAAATCAAAAATTATTGGGAATTTGAATTAGCTATATAACATGCATTTTATTTGTTCAGCAGGCCAGGGTCGAGTCATTGAAATGAAAAATTAGAAATCATAAACTATCAAAATGCTTTATTTACAATTGGACTTGGCTAGCAGCCAACTATATGATTGGACTAGCTAGAGTATTTGGCAGTTAGAGCAGCAATCTAGATTTACATTGAGGTCTGAGATTTATTAGATTCGAATAGGTTACGCAAGGCTAGATGGTAATTGCCTGTAGCCTAATCTCAATTGAGGTACAATCAGTGTCAATGAAGGTTCCTGAAGCCCCTCCCCCGTATTTTAGCATATTTTATCTCTTTCGGTACCCTAGTCCCGCCCACATTCAGATGCTCCTCCCACAATTCTTGACTGCTCTCCAGTGGCTTGTTGGAGTCAGTAGAAGGGGGCGATGCACGGAAGCGCGTCCGCGTCGTTGTTTAACTCTCGTCCGTGAAGATAAATGAACTTAGTTAACAACTGCGATAATTTGTGCATAAGCTTTGCGTGTGAAACAAACACTTTAGCTCCAGTGTTTGAAACCTTTTTATCTATAAGTTCATTTCATAGCTCGATTTGAGTTACACAATTCTAACACACATAGGTCAGCTTTAGGATACAATTCTAAAGGCAGCTAAAGTTTTTATGTCGAACTCCGTTGCTATTTTCTCTCGCTTTAATCGGCCTATTTTCTTTGATTCAGAAATAAGTTATTTACTCCTTTTAATTTTTGTCATTCTATATTGATATGCCCAACGATGTAGCCTGCGATAACTTGCGTTGAGGCTCCGGATGAAATGGGGCCCATATCAAATCTGAATGCAGTAAAAAAAGATGCGGTAGGTATGAGAGCGCCATTCAATCGCGATTCAAAGGACTGGTTTCAGGAATGTGTTGGTCTTGAGTGAGAGACAAATCAGTTATGTGCCGTGAATGCTAGTTTCAGGCAATTATATATGTTCAATTTATTATGTAATGAGTTCAAATGCAATGATGAAGTTTCCATAAATTAATCCACCATACACCTCGGATTATTGACTCAATTTCATCCGTAGACATCTCAGTGCAAAGTGTTCTAAACTTTGACAAACTCCGATGAAAACTCTTCGATAACTTATTTGTTATCCTGTTCTTCATATTACCAAAATGCATCAGAAGACAATAGTTCAACAATTTGTATTTACTTACATTTCCTCTGATAACATTACAATAGTGCTGCTATCTTGGCTACAGAATGACGCTTGTTTGAACCTGAGCAGCTGCATTATTCACTATCTATCGCTCAGGAACGGATTTTTTTTGTGAATGGACTGGCTTGGTGGTCAGAAAATGTTTTTTTCTAACTCTATGTCATGTTTAATACGTTTAGGATTTTATTTGACTTGATTTGGGCCTCATTTCCACCAGAGCCTCAACTTGAGTCATAATAGGCCCCAGTAGGGCGCGAAAACGTTTAGGAAAATCTGTTACACGGTTACACCTACAAAGAAAATACTTACACACAATTTCGGATTTCCGAACTATCGATTAATAAAACTCTGATTAGTTTCTTATCGTTACCTCTTTCTCAACTATACTTGAAGTTGTGAATAAGTTTGGTCGTATTAAAACAGTAACACGTTCTGGTGAATAATTGAAACTGGACATGACGTAACAATTTTTGGTCGTACTTTGTGAGTAACCAGATTTGAGCAGACTGCACTTTTGATAGAAAGTGATTGTTGAGTGACCCAGTTGTCTTACAGACTGATAAACCGGGCGCTCAACGACAACATTCTTCCAATGAAATGGCATGTTGAAAGTCTGTTCAATTTTACAAGTACGAAGCAATACACAATCTCTTAATGTCGAATTACAATCATGCTGGCAGACGCACTACTATTTCATCAAGGCCAAATGTAATAAGAAAATGGGCGTAAGAGGTCGTTTACAGAAGGAAAAACTGGAGAAAAAATATATAATGAGGAGAGGAATGGGTTGAGTTTTGTTAACTGACAGTACGTGAATGCGATCGTTTCAGATAATATACTTTCGAGTCCAGCTTTGGAACCTGATTTTAGGTGACGGTCACGGGAAGTCCTCTTTATCCACATTTTTAAAACTGGCCATGCTGAATAGTTCCCATAGTTGAATTGACCTAGTGAAGTAATTGAAAGCGCTCATCCTATTGGACGCTGCTATGTAATGTCGTTCAATTGTTTCAGATTTTAATTTCAATTTATAAATATGATAACAACTGCATACTAAGACATTTTTTGTTAAAATATTTGGAGGATCCCGAATTACATTTCGTGATCTTGTTTAGCAGGCTATGTTGCCGATAGTCAGCCAGTTAAATAAAGTCTGTCCCGTAGCCTATTATTAGTTTCGTCTGTAATTATACTGCTAAATCAATAATGTTCCGGCTTTGTAACGTCTAATTTATCATTTCGTTCATTGTTCAAGAAAAATGTGTTCAAATTTGGAAGGAGTAATTCACCAATTAGGTCATACCAACTTAATACAAGTAGCACGTTTTTTATCAAACATATGGAAATATATCGGACACTCCAATAATCCTCTGGACATTTCAGGTCTGAACGATTCATTGACGTTTCTAGAGTCCGTCCGTCTGTAGAACTGCAAAAGGTTACATGGGATTGCAAACGCTGAGACCTAGATATCGATCCAGTATTACCGGCACCCAATTTAAATAAATATGGGTGGTGGCAGTAGGCCGTCTACAATGCAAATATTTTTTTTTTACCTTCTCTTTCGTGTTTTACATACCTCCGGACTGCATCGTTTTAATGACTAGTTCTACGCTTGTTAACCAATCCAGATACTTCAATTACCTGCAAATACACCAGTAATTGATGAATTGATATCTTTGGAGATCGTTTGGGAGTTGCATGTTTACCACGAATACATTTAGCCTCGACAGTGTTTAGGCTGGGAAATTTTGAACTGAATGTGCTTCGACTGGAAAGCTATTACCACCGAATATTTTACCCTGCGAAAATATAGGATGTAATGATATAACGACGGAATGCGTTTACGATCGAATTCCAACACGCTGGGACGCATCTTCAAAAAAGAAATGAGCCGCAAGCGTTTAGCGCGGAATTTGTTTAGGACTGTAAGTATTTACGCTGGAATATCTTTCATTCGAAGTTTTGCCCGGAAATGGTTCTGAACGGAAAGTGTTAGGGACGAAAAAATTTGAGCTGAACTTCTTTCCCTTTGGCGGCCGCTTCGCAGCCACTGCCCTGTCTCTTCATGGCCGTCGTGCTTATATTGAGTTCACCAAGATGGACGGTTCTCCGACGAAAAATTGGCTTGCCGAGACTGCTTCTAACATGGATGGCAATTTCCGTCCTGGACGTTTCCGTCGTAGACACGCGCCGGTGCAGAATTTATTCTGTCGGGAATTGATTTTAACAGAAAAAATGGGATATACTAGACAATTCGATAGTAACCACTTTCAGCTAAAAAAATCCATGGAAAAAAGTGCCCTGAATTGCTCGATGCTATAAATTTTCGATGCTAAACACTTTCCCGTCAATTCCCTTTCTAAGCATAAACGCTTCTTGCCAATGAATAGTTTGTTCAATTGTCCTTCCAGGCTACTGTTTTCGATTGAAAATCTTTCCTTCGTAAACACTATAAATCGGAAACTGTTTCCAACGAAAATGAATCCGTTAAATCTTTCCTGTCTTAATTTGTTATATGTCATTTGCTCCCATGTTCCACCGGAGTCAAAACGCGAAGTTAATGCAGACTCCCCCGTAGGGCGGTCTTTCCTGTCTTAAACACTTTCTGGGCAAAATAATTCCAGCGTAAATAGCCCACCCATCGTCTGGTAGTATATTAACAAAAAAAAAGCATGGAAACAATCTTGTTTGTCTTTCCATTACTGGCATATGACGAGGATAATTCCAGATGCTTCAGTTGTGTCGTACAGAATTTTAAACTTGGATCTTCAATTTCAAATGAATCAAACGTAGAGCTTCGTACGTTTTCTTGTAGTCTTCATTGCTTGCACATTCGAGCTTCGTAGGGTGCTTTTTTTCCGTTAAATCGCAAGATATCTTCTGTGTACAATATTTTGTTTGCATTGTCTTTTCATGCTCAAAATTTATATTATCGTTGCGTGTCCTTCCTGGGGCGTCGACAACAATGATCAAGTGTGTTTTAGTGGCTCAATTTAAGTGGAAGTAACCTTTCGTATCAATACATGGTGGTGTGTTTATGAAATTTATTTTAATTAATACCAAACTACTTCTGAATTCAGGCTCAATTGAACTTGCTCTCTCATCCTAGTATGCAGATGATAATTCCAAATATTTTTTTTGTTCACGTAAAAGGATGGTTTATTTTGCTGTGAATAATTGTGCTTGAGAAAGAGATTATGATTTTGCTCGCGTGATTTGGTTTACGAAGTCCTAAGATTTCAGCAATCTGAACCTAAAATTAAACATTGAGCACGCGCATTACAATTAGTTGACAAATTACAGTACTTTGAGTTTACAATTTCATTGACGATAGACTTCTTGTCCTTTTTCCAATAATCTTCAAACCAAATGATGGGATATTACTGGCATACACGAATCTGATGATTCAACTGAATTTTAACACTAACTCTCACATTTTGTATATACATTTTTCTATTGATAAGGCAATGCCCTGACCGCTATAAAGCCTGACATTTCAATCGATTAGAAAGCTTGGCCTCGTTAAACACACTCAATGCAGGAAAATTCCCGCCTTGCATATTTTAAGCCTGCTCACGGGTTAGGTTAGGACCTTTGTTTTCTTTGTCCAAAATACTACTTCTTCTTCCTTCTCTCTTCTTTCTGTTCGCAAGCGGGGGATCCCAGTTCATGTTGTTCCTTCAACAGACTGGCAACTGTAACTTGAACAAGAGACTATATTATTAACAAAAAAGTAATGCAGGAGATCGACTTGGTTCCCGTACCGATTACTAACTGATACAGGGGAATTCGCGTTTGTTCACATGTTGATTATTACCCGATAAACCGCTAGGTATCACAGGTTGGTCCCTAAATTGTGCTGGGACCTTAAACCACACGTTTGCTTGCATTGTTTGAGATATTTGACATTTAAAGTGGTTTAAAATCGGTAAAGCCGGTCAAGAGGCCTCCAAAAGTGAGCTCTCGGGCACCCGGCGCTAACCAGGGGGCCGATGGGGAGTAAAAATAAACCCCATTTAGGAGGTACCCTCATCCCCCTCCAGAGTGACGAAGACCAAGATTACAAAGGTCAAGAACGTCAGCCTCTCTTAGATGACCAGCGCTCCTCAGCCGTAGATGACCTGAGAGATGACCGCATCGCCGCAGAACCTAGCACAATTGACGACCGTCTAACGAAGCTTGAGGGTCATGTCAAGGCCATTTTTCTCCATCCACGAATTTGTTAAGAACCAACAAACTGAAGAACCCGCAAATTACGCAAGTACCTTATCCCCACAAAAACTCCAATCGAGCACCGAGGGCTGCAAGGAGGAAGCTATACACGCCACTTTATGAACACAACTTGTTCAACAATAGTCATTCCTTTCCTGAACACCTGAAGATCACGTTAGACGCCAACGACAGACAGGATATTTGTCCATACACTTTGAGAAAAGAGCTGGGCTCCTTCACCGGCAGTCTAGTCCTTAGTATTGCCGCCAGCAGCGACGAAAGCTTCGCCATCAGAGTAGATACGAAACTCCAAAGAGACACAATTATCTCCAAGGCTAGACTATGCAAAAAACCATGCACAATCGTACCACACTCGACTTTCTCTACAAGTGCAGAGTTTATTTACGTTGAAAATATCCCGAAGGATGAAATCGATGCGTATATTACCGGACTCGTTCAATACGAGGACTGCGTGGTCGAAGCAGAAATCGCACCAAAAATCACCCAAGAAGAAACACCACCACAGCCCTAATACTGAAATTCAACTGCCCCACCCCACCCAAATACCTAGGCATTCATTTCTGCGCCACCAAAACCAAGGTAACATCATTCGAGAGACGTCCGATGTGAATTTACAATTGCCAGGAATACGGACACACGAGCGGAAACTGTAACATTAAGCAAATATATTTCTACTGTTCCCAAGACGATCATGACAAACGGGCATATCCCAAGTTGTGCCAGTCCAAAGAGCCGCACTGCTTCTACTGCAAGATGAACGGCCACCCTACCGGACACAGATTGCCCCCAGGATGAGACGGAGAGAGATCCTCCAATTCTAGATGGTCCACGGGGTCGGACGACACGAGGCTGTGGCCTCGATATACTCCACCCCGGATGACCCTCCTACCCAAGAGAAAAGACTGGCACCATACCCCACTCACTTCCCCATAACGCTCAAAGATAGCGGTGCAAGCAAAGTGGCCTCCTCAACAAATCCATTTAAAATTATGAAATCGCTCTCCCAGCAACTGGGAGGGAAACCGAAAGGCGTCCGACGACAGGGAAAGAAGTATCTGGCCCACGTCTAAGAACATGAACAAAGTAACTCAATGCGAAATATTACCGAAATTAACAAATTCAAAGTCACTGTGGATACACACACGTCCTTCAACGAAACCAAACGAATTATTTACACTTTTCGCTACAGACCCACATCAGACCTCAGTGCTTTCTCAGAAGGTCTGGCAAAGGATTGCGGAGTTACCATTGTTTGTACTGCCAACTGGATCAAATCACGCGACACAAATTCTACCGAATACCAAATTACCTTCTCAGGACGCGACGCATCGGAATTCATACTATTCCCGGATGCACAAGAAAGAACCAAAGCCTACCCAGTTGCAACATGATCTCTAATGTGCAAAAAATATCTTTAATAGGGCCACGGCATCAAATAATCATAGCCGCAGACACCCCACCGCTGTAAGAGGTGTGCCGACGCGCACCACAGAAAAGATCACACAGCCCGCCAACCAAATTGCAACAACTGTTCATGCCTACACGAGGCAGGCGACCGCGACGGCCATGTATACATGGCCAGAAAGAAATAACAATCACACCAAACGTGCGCAGAGTTATACGGAAGCAAGTCATCCAAATCTGGAAAGACAAAAAATCCAATTCGCTTAGATTATGCTAAAGCAGTCAAATCGTCAATTCAACCAAACTCCTCTGACGATTCTCCTACAAAGTCAAAACAATCTTTTAACAAGACTCCAACGTTCCCCCGTGGCAGCAGCGCTACCCCACTCAGCCCAGCGACCGCGTCCGCACTCGAGACGAATCCCCATGCAATAATTCCTACACTGACCAGGAGGACACCGCGATGGACTCTTCCTCCGTAGCCGACCCCGCAGCCAGGCTCACCACTACAACAACGAATAGGCGAAGAGATGAAAAAGGATCCGATGTCCACTCACCACAGAGCAAAAAGATCAGTAACTACATACAAATAACAGCTCGTCATGGTAAGAACCATGAACTACACCCACTTGTCTTCACCGCGCCTCCATTCTGCGAAGGCCTAAACGAGGGACGCGACCTTCGTTTACGAGCCCGACCCTCGAACACCCCACCAGCGAGACCGACCGTCGCCAGGAAGGCACACGCTCAAAACCCATATAGGAAAACTCATACTCGAGACTGCTAAACAACCTGTCACCTTACTTGTCTCAAATAGCTTGCAGTCTACACATCCACCCACGCAGTTTAAAGAGACTATCACAGAAAAAGAACGCTCTCGCTAAAGAAGCAAACACAGATAAACATAAACTCTCGTCCTCCTGCACAAGCCCTCACAGCCGCGATTGCAGCAACCTCAGCAAAACACGCTCTACCGGAAGCAGCTGCTCCCGTGAGCACTTGCGAACAATGAATCCTGGGCAAACTCGTCGTTGTTTTTCTTGAACCGGTCATTATAGAATACTTCTACAAGCCCTACGATTCACTATCTCTGTACCTGTATGCTTGGATAAAATGCTGTTAGCAAAACTTGAAAAGTTATTGTTTTGGTACATTTGACTGCTGCCAAGCAGTGAGACGTAGACGAAAAAATCCTCGGGTTTCCTACATCCTGCGCTGCGTCCTAAGTCATACTGACAACAAACCGCTGTAGACAACAATATATGCTCTATCTAGAAAACGAAACATATATGTTCATGTATATAATTATTTATTTATTTCATAGTTACATAGTAGTATGGTTACACCATCTTAGGAATATTTACGTGGTTACAACATCATAGGAACATTTACATCAACATCTTAGGAATATTTTCAGAATAAAACCTGAAGCGTGGATGTACATTTGCCACGAGTGTTCTCGCTATAGACGGCTTCCCCAGGCTTACGTCTTTTCCAAATTAAATCCATGATTACATCGACATCATCATTCACGACACATCGCTTCCTCTTTTTAGTGACGATAGGTTCAACTTCAATGGATTTTTTGGGAACGTTAGGATGACCATAGGCAAGAGTTGTGCATGCATCAATATAGTAACGCTTATTTTCAAACATACCGAGGTATTTTTTGATACTACGTACAGTTTGAAGCTGGCATGCTAGTGCGCAAATGTTGTGTATGGTCTCAAAGTGTGTGTATGTTTTCTGGTTATGGATGTCTCTGAATTATTTCTGTCTGATTTTGGCTTGTGTCTGGTAATTGACACCATTATCAGTTGATTCAGTGGCGTCGGACAGGGGCAACATACTGTCACAATTTGATTGGAGGCAACTGATTTCACTAGGGTTGTCGTTAGCTGTTTCCCTTGTCAGTAGCCCCAGCTGTCCTCTCTTTGATTCATCGTACAAGGGATGATTTTTGGGGTAGTTGGAGAAGTCCATGTATTCATCCAGAGAAGCTGTACGCATTTCCGTCTCAAAGTCGGCCACACCTTTGAACTGGAGCAGCAACCAGTCTGTGTCCGAGTAGATGAGCGAGACGTTGTCACCGTGTTTGAGTTTCATAGTGTCATGAAAGAAGCTGAAGACTTTTGCTTTAGCTTTCTCAGGCACGTAGAATCCAACATTGAGCGGGTAAACCATTCGGACATTTTTCTGCTTGAGGATCATGATGACTGTTTCGGGGCCAATAGCGTAGCAGTTTTTCAGGAGTGGGTTGACAGCGTGTTTTCGGAACTTGTTGGCTGTACACACGACCTTTGCCTTATGACTTCTGTTGAGCGGATTGAAAAAAGCTTCCCGTGCATACCATTTGATAAAAGCTCATATAGGGACTTTTCGAAGGAGTTCGTTGACTCATGACGTTTTAGGATATTTTTCATAATGAATAATTCGAAGACAGGTTCCTGTTTGATTAAAAAATCCGATGAACCTTGGTGACTTCCAATCCCTCTCCGAGTAGTACTTGCAATAGTTCTAGGGCCACAAGGTAGTCAGTTTGGGGCAGATGACTTGCAACCAGCTTACGATGTGCTCGTTTCCTGTTATTGAGATGTTCTGACCCTTCCAAGAGATTTTTTTGTGATGGGTGACACATCGTCCAAGCTTACCTCTTTGTGATGTAGCAGTAGTGCAGCTCATCTGTTTTTTTGTGCAACTTTGTCGCCGACTTGGGCATCGATACAGACAATGCACTTATTGTCGCCAGAACAGTCTGACTTTACCAAGTCAAATACTTGAATTTCTTTGTGTGTGAGCTCGTGGATTTCACCAATGATAAGGGGCTCACTCAAGCATCCACCATAAAGACTGTTAAAGTCCCACGCTGCTGCTGAAGACACAGGTAGTTCAGCGTCAAAGTCTTGTTTGTCTTGGTAAGACCTCTCGTCAACGTCACAAATCCACCTCCTGTATTTTTGACAACCAAGTTCAGTAGATCCATATCTTTGACCAGCTCCAGTTTCGTCTTGGCTTCGTAGAGGGCAGCTTGCATTACAAAGCCAGGGGCGATCACAAAATGGATGAAATCCAGAGTGTAGTCGCATGTCATGGTCTCCCTAAACTTTTGAAAAACTACGACCAGTAGCAACGTGTCGATTAATAGACACAATATCATGTAGTCACGAAGGGTCATGCAATTGCCTGCCTGCCACATTTCAATCACTTCAGCATAATCAGAGTCCGATATTCCTTTACCACGAAGTTGACTGTATAAGTCTTGTTGCGATGGTATATCAGTTTAGTCCAGCACAGAATCCGATGCGATAGCTCCATGACAGAAATATCCCTTTCAAGAAGCGATTTTTAGAACCTTGTCACTGTAGCCGAAGCTTGTGAGATGAGATTTCAGGAGCGGCATGTCATGGCAACTGACTTTAAAAATTTTAGCAAGATTATCTGAACTTGAGTTGAGAAAGGCGTAGAAGTCGATGAACTTGACGTCGTACTTGCCCGTGGTATCATTCAAGCAGACAGAGATACTGAACATCTTGTCTGACTGTTTCGGTAACACACGGATATTCGAGAAATTAGTGTCGTCCAGTCCTCTCAATATGAAACGCATATCATAGGCTGATGCATTGTGAGCTAAACAAGGCATAAACCTGAGTTTCTCTATGATTCTGAAGTTACAATTAAATCACAGAGCCCCAATATAGTTGCCAGATATCATTTTTTTATTTGGTCCAAAGACGCCCTCGATGTAAAGATTATGGTGGCGTACTCGTTTATTACCTTTTTCTCCAAAAGTGTTCCCGCAGCACTCGCATGTTTTGCTTTCGCAATATTTTTTCAATTCTTGTTTTGCGAGGACGGGGACGGGGTACAAAGGTTAGGTTGACATATAATCATTGTAATCCAGAAACATATTCTTGACGAGATCTGTCTCCATCTCCTCAGGGAGGACTGATGTCGAATCGACTTCTTTGTGCTCAACAATTTTCCCATATTTATCGACCAAGGTATAACTGTACATGCACAACTTGTGTGCTGACCACATTTTCCTCTCTGTTTCATGGTCCTGAACAGATATAGTGGCATAATAGGCTACAACGGGCGGTTTCCTTGTTGCATGCATGACTGCGATTTGGTACATCTTGCCCTTTTCAGGCACACTGATGTTTTGCAACTATTATTCATCTGGCGGTGTATGGCAACTGTTGTATAAAAGAGCGGATGATGCAGTTCAGGCATTATTTGTGCTCTTGATCTCGTCGGCGACACATCTTCCTCGAAATGTAACTAACATGTCTAGTTTTAGAGATATATTTTTGTAACTTTGTTTTATTATAGATATACGTTTGTTATTCATTAATCTAATATGTATTTGTTTTTTCTTGTAGGATGAACCAAAACGATATGGTGATGGCGGATACGTCATTGATGGAGAATGCAGAGAGTGGCCCATACCGGAGTAAGCCGCAACCTAGCCTCGCAACTCCGCAACCTAACCTCGGAATCTAGCCTCGTAATGTCCGCAAGCCGGCAAACCCGCAGGTGTCCCTATTCCGGAACAACCCAGAGTTCAGCATGCTACCGCGGATCAAGCCAGAGTTCAGCCTACTGCTCCGGAACAGTTTGTCACTCAGCCTACTGATCCGATAGGTGAGCCTATATTTTATCCGTCCACCTCTACAGGAATTTTGGAAAACAGTTTTGTAACTTCAATATTTGTACCATACACTGAACATGTCAACATATCTTTCATGATTACACTAGGGCGCGCAGAGCTAAAGGCAGCCATTGTATCTAAATTAGGCAAGATCCAAAGACCCCAATGCATTGTAAATGTTAATATATATAAATTATTTGAGGATGAAGCTGTTGACAGGAAGGACTGGGTGCTTAACACAAACGCTATCCAACTAACAAAATACACACTTTTAGGTGAGCTGATTGAGGATATCGGGGTAGATTTACAAAATATATTAGATAAAAGGAGGCTGAAGGTGGAAGGTAGTGGGTGGAGCATTAATACAGTAACCAGTGTTGAGCTCAGAATTTTCGGGACGGGTGTTAATGGAACAAGACATTCAAGCGACTATGTTCCTTGGCCCAAAAAATGTCCAGGTTGTCACTATATTGTCTACATCAAAGCTAAAAACATCAATAGTGTGCCCACAAGCCTCATCGCGCACTTCCACTTGCCTGGAAATAGACCCCTCTCAAATTTCAAATGCGAATCAGAGTTTACTTATCTCCCGTACAAAGATACATACTTTAATTTCCCAAAACTTGCCTCGCACAAGCCTGTTGCCTTAGGACATCCCTCTTTGAGAAAGGGAATGTAGCCTGAATATCAGACTGTATCAAATCACAAAAGAGAAGGAAGGTTATGGTCTTGCCAGTTCATACAGTGGCAGTATAGACGCCTGTGAGGAACGCACGGTCCATCTTGTGCAAATCGTAGATGCCAATCATGTTGCGCTCATTCCCTGGTTCTCTACATTTATGCGTACATTTATAGGAACGAGACATCGAGACAACTTCTTTGTCCATTCTGAATGGACAAAGAAGTTGTCCACCATAATCATTACATCGAAGGCGTCTTTATACCCAAAAAAGAATTGATGTCTGGCAATTATATTGGGACTCTGTGTTTTAACTGTAACTTCAGAATCACGGAGAAACTCAGGTTCATGCCTTGTATAGCTCGCAATGCATCAGCTCATGATATGCGCTTTATATTGATAGGACTAGACGGCATTAACTTCTCGAAGATCAGTGTGTTGCCGGAACAGTCACACAAGATGTTCAGCATCTCCGTCTCCTTAAGTTATGCCACGAGCATGTACGGCGTCAAGGTCATCGACTCCTACTCCTTTTTCAACTCAAGTTTAGATAGTCTTGCCAAAAATCTCAAGACAGTGGAATCTCATCTCACAAGTCTCGGCTACAGTGGCAAGGTTCTAGAACTCGATACTAGAAAAGGACATCTCTGCTTTGAGGCCATCACATCGGATTCTGCGCTGGACCAAACTGATATCCCATCACAACAAGACTTCTACAGTCAACTTCGAGGTACAGGAATATCGGACTCCGATTATGCTGAAGTGTTTTGGTATGTAGCAGGCAGCCAATAGCAAGACCCTTCGTGACTACGTGATAATTTATATATAAGTCGACACGTTGCTACTGGCCGAAGTCTTACAAAAGTTAAGGAAAACCATGACACGCGACTACACCCTAGATCCCGTCCATTTTGTGATCGCCCCTGGCTTTGAAATGCAAACTGCCATCTACGAAGGCAAGATGAATCTGGAGCTGGTCAAAGATATGGATCTACTAAATTTGATTATCAAAAATACGAGAGGTGGATCCCCAACGAAAAGACTTTGACGCTGAACTACCTGTGTCTTCAGCAGCAATGTGAGACTTTAACAGTCATTATGGTGGATGCTTGAGAGAGCACCTTATCATTGTGAAATCCACGAACTCACACCCGAAGAAATTCAAGCATTTGACTTGGTGAACGCGGACTGTTCTGGAGGCTATTATTACATTGTGTGTATCGATGCCCAAGGCAGCGACGAAGTTGCACAGAAAACAGACGAGTTGCCACTACTGCTACATCACAACGAGGTTAGCGTGGACGATGTGTCACCCTTCACAAAAAATCTCTTGGTAGGTTCGGAACATCTCAGAAAACAGGAAACGAGCAGATCGTAAGCTGGTTGCTAGTCATCTGCCCCAAACTGACGATCTCGTGATCTTGGAAGTATTGCAAGTACTACACATACAAGGACTGGAAATCACCACGGTTCATCGAATTTTCCGAATCAAACAGGAACCTGTCATCAAATCATTCATTATGAAAAATATCCAGGAATGTCGGGAGTCTACGAAATCCTTCGAAAAGTCCCTATATAAGCTTATATCAAAGAGCATATACGGAAGGCTTCTTTTTAATCCGCTCAATAGAAGTCTAGAGGCATAGGTCTTGTGCATAGACAACGAGTTCCGAAAACACGCTGTAAACTCACTCCTGAAAAACTTTTAAGCTATCGGCCCCGAAACAGTCCTCATGATCCTCAAGCGAAAATTGCTCGAATGGTTAACTCACTCCAAGTTGGATTTTACATGATTGAGAAAGCTGAAGCAAAAGTTTACAGTATCTTTTATGACACTCTGAAACCCAATTACAGTGACAACGTCTCGCTCATCTACTCGGGCACAGACTCGTTTCTGCTGCAGTTCAAATGTGTGGCCGGCATAGAGACGGAAATGCGTAAAGCTCCTCTGGCTGAATACATGGACTTCTCCAACTACCCCAAAAATCATCCCTTGTACGATGAATCAAAGAAAGGACAGCCGGGGCTACTGAAAAGTGGAACAGCCAACGGCTACCAGAGTGAAATCATTTGCCTCCAACCAAAGTGTTACAGTATGTTGCTCGAGTTCGACGCTACAAAATCAGCTGCTAAGGGTGTAAATAACAAGACACGAGCTAAAATCAGACATGAACAATACAGAGACATCCATAACCAGAAAACATACACACACTTTGAGACCATACACAACATTCGCGCACAAACATGCCAGCTTCAAATTGTACGCAGTAATAAAAATTGTCTCAGTAAATTTGAAATTAAGCGCTTCTATGTTGATGCATGCACAGCTGTAGCCTATGGACATCCTGACATTCTCAAAAAATCCATTAAAGTTGAACCTACCAAAGAGCCGTCATTGGCGAGTACACTCATAGCGAAAGTACATCCACGGCATCAGGTTTTATTATGTAAATATTCCTAAGATGTTGATGTAAATGTCTCTAAGATGTTGGAACCATGCTACAATGTAACTATGAAATAAATAAATATATGTATATACTTGAACATATATGTTTAATTGTCTAGATAGAGCAAATATTGTTGTCTACAAGCGGTTTGTTGTCAGTATGATATAGGACATAGTGCAGGAAGTTGGAAACCCAAGGATTTTTCCGTCTAGATCTCATTGCTTGGCAGCAGTCAGGTGTACCAAAACAACAACTTTTCAAGTTTTACTAACAGCATTTTATCCAGGAATACAGATACAGAGAGAGTGAACCGTCGGACTTGAAGAAGTATTCTATAATGAGTGATTCAAGAAAAAAATACGATGAACAATCCAACATTGTGTTCTACGTTGACTATTTTGATGATACAGATGAAAGACTCGGGCATGAAACTGCTTTGTTTGCTCCTATCGATTTATTTTTTCAGAAATACATTGGATGAACACGATTCCGAGCTAAAACCCAACGTCTGAAAAAGTCTTGTGCGAAAAAGACTCATTTGAGATGGAGAAAAAATTGTTTGAATATGATAGTGTCACACAACGCAGAAAAGTTCATCACTTATTCTCTACAAAAATATGACACAATTCAAATATACTGGAGCTATGTTTAGTTGGTACTTTGTTGGAGATAAATCGGCTGATTTATTTTATGGAACGGGGGGTAACTATAATGTCGGTATAGGTATCGTAAGCCAAAAATGTCCCATACGTTACATAAACGCCTACTCGGATAACGTTTCATGCAGAATTATGGGCAAAAAGCTTAGATGTCAACGAACTCATTCAAACATTCTTAGATAGGCAGATACTTGGATACTCTATAAAGTAACACGCTATCACAAATTCGCAACACTGGGATGACACTCGTAAACACTGTTATACATTCACTGTATATAATATACCGATCACCGAACAGCAAAAAACTGCTACTCGAAACATGTTCGGCTATGCCAGGGTGAAACAGTTATGCCCACTCGGACCACTTGTTGGAGGTAGTGTCCCATCGAGATCAAGAGATAAGCTCCGTGAGCACCCAACACTGCACTCTTGAGCATGACTGACATTAAAACGTATGGGAACATGAAATACATAGGCTCGCCTGGAGTGAAAACAACCAAAATATCTGTAACAATGCCGATATTCATCTACGATACCATGTATCATAACACTGATACCAAAATAAAATATATATAAATTCACTTTAAATATCTCCCCTCCTTAGGATGTTCAAGCGCAGGTCCGCTTCAAACCGATGCACAGAAGGCATTGCCACGGCACTGGGATCAAAGCGAGAGCAGCGTCTGAGGAGGCTCTCATTGACTGGTGGGATGGGCAGGGTAACCAGTGTCCGAGGTTGCTCACTCAATAACTGGTGGGATGGGCAGGGCGGGCCATCGTCTGAGGCCGGCTCTCTCATTGGCTGGTGGGATGGGCGGGACAGCCAGTGTCCAAAAATTCTTTCTCACCCAAGACTGACACCCAAACGTGTTGGAACAAGGCTGTTTTGACGAACAGCTTTTTACGCAGGGCTGTTTCGAGGTCCCTACACACTCAGGGGCGTTCTGACGACATAACGCCTCTTATCGAGATCATGAATATGTTGAATATCGATGCATGACTTGAGCCTAACAAATGCGTATAAATATATAACTGACCTATAACTAGAACATTAAAACATCAGCACGCGTGGGGATGTCACTTTTTTTCGAGCATCGTCTAAAGATTTAAATCATAACTCTAGTTATTTCATTGCTGATCATTTTTTAGTTAATCGATCTACTAATATGCTAATATATTTTTGAACAAATCACGTGTGATGTGACGTTCGATCATAATATTACAGAATATATCTCAAACGAAAAGAAAACCTTTACGAATATCGTAGATACAGGTATAAATAATACAATTGCAGAATAATAGCAATAAATTAATTAAATCTATGTCACGCCCAAAATGATTATTACAACAGTGATCAGATCAAGTCGTTAGCAAGGTTTAAAAATTCATCTTGAACGTGGCCGGAAATCAACATTCTAGCAAATATGTGTGTGGTTTAAACCTTTAATACTGCATGCAAATTATTGTGTAGCTTTTAGATTTATTACAATAAAAATTATCATATAATATATGTTATTGTTAGTCCTAAGCACTCAAAGGACTAGCAATGAAATTGCAGATATGCATCATGACATGCAATGAATTGAAATACAGTATGCCTAGCATTTAAAATGGGATAAAAATTACAAAAGATAGCTAATATATGTATATGTAAACATACTATTTGTATATCCTATTAACATATATCTATATAAATCATCCGTCCCTTCGTTCGAAAGCTCCGCCCACATCCGAACACTCCGCCCACACCAAAACCGGTTCTGATCCCCATCCGCCTGACTTCGGTCAACCTCCTCCCCACCACTATTTATTCCTATCCAATTCCTTCGCATTTGCGTTTTATGGACCCTTATGTCTACTCCCGAATCACCCCCGAAAGTGAAACTTTCATCGACTTATCCAGATGCTTCTACACTCTTTCACTCCAACTCGTTTGGGGAGTTCTACCTACAACACACGACAGTGACCATAACCCAGTCATCATATCGCTTCTCACCAACCAACCAAAAAACCCTGCCCCACATGAATTTCGATTCAACTACCGGAAAGCCAGCTAGGAGGAATACTAGGCACATATCGCATGGAGCACTATGGTTGGCATCCCCGAGAACAGTTCGGAACACGACCTTGTCGTCCACCTATACGTAAAGTTTCAAACTGAAGCCGGGGCAAGCATTCCCCAATATGCACCTCCAATCTTCTTTCCGAAACCATGGTGGTGCCGCAAGGTACAAGAAGCAAGAGATAAGCGTGAAAGGCTATACAATGCTTACCGACGTGCACGGTCCTCGAGGAACCAAATAGCGTGGAAAAGAGCTACTTCTGTACAACGAAAACTTCGAGTGGAGAAGAAACGAGAAAGCGGGGCTCAATTAGTCATCACTATTAAGCGAATTCCCCCCCGCTCTCAAGTGTGGGAAAAAAATAGACGTATCCAGGGAAACCCCGAGCGACCATTCCACATTCTTTCATACGGAGGCAGAACTTATTCTTCCCATGCGGAAATCACACACAAACTAGCTCAGGCATTCAACCAGATATCGCAATCAATAAACTACACGGCTGCGTTCCAACGGGAAAAGGAATTGAGAAAAAGTGAACATCTTGACTTCACTTCAGGAAACGAAGAGGCCTACATAAACCTTCTCCCTCCACGAACCACAGTGCGCTGTAGACCATACATGAAACCTCGCCCGGGCCGGACCGTGTGCACATCAACATGAGCAAGAATCTCCCCGATGGTGCCCGTAAGCACTTACTAAAAGTTTTCAACACAATGTATTCAAACTCATTTTTTCCAATCAATGACGAGAATCTGTAATGATCTAAATACCCAAACCTAAGAAATTCCCCGGTGACCCACGAAACTACCGCCCACTTGCGTCCTCTGTAAGACTATGGAAAGAATGAATAACTCACGTCTTGTAGACTACCTTGAGATGCACGCATGCATCAACAACATCCAGTGCGGCGGCTGTAAGCGCCTCTCAACGACGGACCACCTTGTACGACTGGAATCTTGCATTAGACGGGCTTTTGTTCGAGGGGAACAGGTGGTTTCCGTGTTCTTCGACGTTGAAAAATAATACGAAAATACTTGGAAATACGGAATCATGAAGGATCTCCAACGAAAATGCCTGAGAGGACACCTACAAAGTTTTATCCATAAATGTCTGCAAAACCGTACCTTCAGAGTCAAAGTCGGCGACACCCTGTCACCGTCGTATCCTCAAGAAATGGGAGTCCCCCAGGGAAGCGTCCTCAGCATCACACTTTTTATCGTCAAAATAGACCAGCGAGCAGACATTCTCCCGCGTGATGGAAGAATCCTCTCATCACTATACGATGACGATCTACAAATGCAAGCACCCAAGTCTTCTAACGATTTAACATGAACACCAGAAATGTCTAAACCTGGTCGGAAACTGGGCGTCCCTAAACGGATTCCGATTCTCGCCTTCTGAACGAAAAGCATGCACTTTACCCTTGTACCCGGCTTACATCTGAAAACAGACCTTATGCTGAATAACACTCCGTTAGTATACGAGGAATCAATAAAATTCTTCGGTCTTGTGTGGGACCCTAAAACCACTCGGCGACTCCATATTACAGCCCTGGAGACTTGCTGCAAGAAGGCAACCGGATTTATCCCCTATGTAACATCCTTGAAATTCGGAGCCACTATGGACACCGGCATGACATTACTCGGAACAATAATACGCTCGCGCATTGACTATGGTGCATTTGTTTAACGTTCAACCGCCAAAAGCACCCTTGAACCCCTCTCCATCATTGTAAATAACGCCCTGCGTATCACAACCTGTGCGTTACGTTCCACACCAGAAGTGTATATGTCGTCTAAACGCAAATTAGTGAAGGAATGCGATAGGGCTTAATTAGCGGTTGGGGAGGGGGTTGAACGGAGTCAGGCCGCGGGACCTGGTCCTGGATACAGGGTCCGTAAACGCAAATTAGTGAAGGAATTAGATAGGGGTTAATTATAGTGCCTAAGCGCAAATTAGTGAAGGAATTAGATAGGGTTAATTATAGCGGCGAAACGCATATTAGTGAAGGAATAAGATAGGCCAAAATTATGTCGTCTAAACGCTAATTAGTGAAGGAATTAGGTATAGGAATGACTAGATCTTTGAACCAATTATCGAATGAAATTGTTATGAGGTATGTCATTTGTTAATGTATCTGACTCAGGCGCTGTATTTCTCGGACATTGTAGTTATATGTTAAGACATATTGATCTTGTGGTCAAGTTAATGACTGATGGTACAAAGAGATACCAAGAACGCAAGTTTTGAGAGACCACCCGGGAAGTTGCGAGTGGGTGGTCCGCATGATCTGTATCTGTCAAATGTCACACAAAATTTTTATCTAGAGATATATGGTCCTCTTGGGGAATAGTTTTCCATACGGGAAATTTCAGTTTCTTTACGGTATCTGGTTACTTTCATTTACGACTGCTTACGTACGGATAATATAGATGTACGTTATTAGGTCTTCTCAACGCTATATATGATTGTTTTGGAATATTTTGCACGGTAGGAGGGCATGATATATATTACTATGTTTGTTATTGAATGACTCATTTGAATAGAAGGCATTGCTTATGCATGATATTTTATACTGCATGATTGATATTGTTGATTAAATCCACTTGCTTTTTCCCATTTAATGTATTATTATCGGATGTGATTGTTATGAAGTACGTTATTTGTTATTGTGTCTGACTCAGGCGCTGTATATCTTGGACATTGCAGTTATATGTTAAGATAAATTGATCTTGTGGTCAAGTTAGTTACTGATGGTACATAGATATACCAAGAACGCCAGAGAGACCACATGGGAAGTTGAGAGTGGGTGGTCTGAATGATCTGAATTTGTCAAATGTCACACAAAGATTTTATCTAAAGATGTATGGTCCTCCTGGAAAATAGTTTTTCATACGGGAAATTTCAGTTTCCTTACGGTATCTGGTTGCTTTCATCTACGATTGCTTACGTACGGATTATATAGATGTACGGTTTTAGGTCATGTCAACGCTATATATGATTGTTTTGGAATATTTCCCACGGTAGGAGGGCATGATATATATTACTATGTTGTTATTGAATGACTCATTTGAATAGAAGGCATTGTTTATACATGATATTTTATACTGTACGATTGATATTATTTGATTAAATCCACTCGCTTTTCCCATTTATTGTATATATTTTTTTGTTCAGAGATGGTTGTAGTGGGAGTATAATTGATCACTAACTGTTGCTCGTTATATATAATTATTCGATTCTGGTATGACTAGTGCTAAAGCAAGTTTTCTGGTGAGGGCGCGTTCGAAGATAACCTTACGCAAAAAGTTGGAAGCGTTCCAGGAAAAACTAGTTGAGATTACTCTTACCTATTCTTTGTCCCATAAATTTGTTTAGTTATCTATTTATGTATGTTTTAAAATTCTTCATTTTTTATGTGGACATATATGTGTGTATTCTTATCTAATTGTGGTATATTTGATTCATTTCAAAGGTGGTTTTGGTGGAGTTTTTTAGCGGTGTGATGTTTAATACAACCTTGATATTGAAAATAGGCTATGTTTTGTGTTTTACATCTATTTAGTTCCTATGTATATTATACCTATAGGAATAGTATGGTTTATTTCTTCGCGGTTTGCAGCCTTTGTCTGCGATCGAACCTGTATGGTACCAGCCTGAAAGTAGGATTGCAGGCGTGGTTCTGTGTTTTCCATCTATTTATTTCATATGTATATATTATCTATAGGAATAGTATGGTTTATTAGTCTGATTATTGGCGAGTTGAGGTATGTATTGTGGGATGATGCAGCACCTACAGTCGAGAATCTATTTACCCCATATTGCATTATCCAGTTTTGAAACAGTTATATCAGTAATCCATTGACGCGGTTTTCAATAGCGAAAATACCTGAATGATATGGATTTTTCTGGAAGGTAAAACATCATGTTATGCATAATTAGCAATGATCGATTGATTTAAGTTGAAATTTGTATTGTTTGCGGAATTTCGATCATATATCACATACAGTATTAGGCATTTTAGAGTATTTTTTAGGTTTGCATCTTCCACACTATTTCAGGCATAGTTGGTAGGTTGTTGTATTATTGTGGTATTAATATGTATAT
>SDVV010002156.1:0-23659 GCA_016164225.1 Gammarus roeselii | reverse complement strand
ACGCTGCTCTGATGTGCTTTCCCGCCCTTGGCATCCCGCTGTCGGGATGGTCGTGGGTGGGGGGGGCCCGGCCATTATGACGCGGCGGGGGTAAACCAATGAAAACTGTGGGCCCTGCTGCTGACGACGGTTCCTCGGTACATTCGGGACCCAGAGTGTAAGTTGAGGGGCTACCGGCCGGACCCTTTAGCACAAAAGGGCTAAGTTGTGTGAATGTGAGCGTGTGAGGGTGTGAGGTGCGCCTTGCCGTCGGCCACCCCCCTTTCTGGGGGATGCGGCCTAGTGTCTGTATCTGTATCTGTACCATGTAGCAATACAGAGCTAAGAAACACTGCTCATTTGCCAGCGGTCACGCTCGAGGTTTGATCATCGTTGATGGAGGGAAGATTTAGTTTAAATAAGACCAGTCACACCACAGCTCTCCATAAGGCCGCGTTCGCACTCAAGCAATTCGAGCCACGAAAGGCGGTTAAGTGTTTGTGCGAAACCATACGCCACGCTGCAACCCAAGTAGACTGTTCAAGCGATTATTGTTGCATTGATACGACCAGTTTACTTGGGTTAGATTAGAGAGATCGGGAGTCCTATAGCGATATATTCTTATGTCCTTCGAGTGCCGAACATATTTCGTATTATTTCGCGTGTTGCTTAGGCGAGGCCTAAACATGCTTATCAAACCAGCCTTCTCCTCTGGTTGGGCTGATGAGTTCATTCTGAAGAGTCCATTCTAGAAGTAGCTACTTGAAAAAAAATGCTGTTCAACTAGCTCGGCCTGCATGTAGTGCCCATTATTCACGGGCTGCCAACAGAGGTTCCAACAGAGATTGTTGCCAACTCCGGCGGCTACAGTCCTTCCGCCATGTTTTTTAGTAAGGGGGTGGCTTAGTTGTCCAGTGTTTGTCGAGGTGGTTTACCAAGTTGACGTTATTACTGTTAATCACATGTCAATGAATGGTTAAAAATTGTTTGTATCTTGATCGAGAAGAAGTTTTGGGTAACATATTTCAAATGTTTTCGCTGAAGTTTTAATCCATTATTTCTATTCTTCCGGTTATAATCCATAATAAAGAGTCCTTCGGGGCTAGCTCTAATACATCCATCAATGTATTCGAAGGTCGTGATATCCTTTCAAGTGATAACAGTTTATGTTCGCAGAGTCGTTGCAGAAGTGTCTTATTGCTCAGTTTTGGAATTATTTTTGCGGGTTGGTGCTGGACACGTTCCATTTTGCTAATATCCCCTTTACAGTGAGGGGACCAAAATTGTACTGCAAATTCAATGTGAGGCCGGACGAGTGAAGTGTCCCACGGAAGCCCGATGACCCTGAACTTGTAGTGAAAATTTCAGGATATATTGCCAAGGGCTCTATTGCCTTTCCATCACCTTGCTTCAACTTGGTTCCTCCATTTGAGATCTTTGGTGATTAATATATCAAGGTCTCGTGGTGTTTTTTACGCCTACAACACATAGCTAAAGTTTGAGTCTCTCACGACGTGAGCAGATGGGTAAGGCTATCATCCCTCGAAAGTGCTTCACTTAGCTAACAGATGTGTGCCCTCGGATTTGGTTACTCGTCCGAGAACCGTCGTCAAGTGGGGGTCATTTGTGCCTGCCTGCCATAGCGAGGAGGTCAGCAGTTTTGTGCCCGGTATAAAAATAACACAAGAAGGCCATATGTTTATTCTAATTTAGGTCGGAGTCTGCGACTTGACGTAGTACGTAGCATGGCCAATAACAATCAAAGAATTAGGATGACACGCTTCTTTAGAGTTTAGTAAACTGTAGGGCCATCCCCTCATCGGACAGTTCGTGCCTCTATTTTATATCAGGCGCGCCTCCCTTTCGAGCACTTCAGGTCTTTTCGGCAGTGTTGAGATGAGGACAGCAGGGAACACATCTTGTTCACAACGCACAGTCTTTTTTTGTCTCTTCAACTCGCTTAAAACTATAAGCCTCTGTGTTCGTACAATATTCAACTTATTCAGTTATCATAACAGCTACACAATATTAATCATACACATTTGACTTGTAGCTGCCCCCCGTTTATGTGTTCTTGTTTTATTATTCAAAACAATATGAAAACCATATTGCGTATTAGTTTAAACCTTGCACCACCTATAGCTAAGTCTTAATTTACGTCAAGTATCAATAAAAGCTCGTAACAGTTGTTGGTCCACATCAGTCGAAGGCTGGAATACCATCACGTAGTCCGAATTTCTATTGTGTATCCCAAAGGGCATAACGGTGCATTTAACGGTGCAAATTGAAGTGCATTTGCCACCCATCAGAGCAAGTACACTAGTTTATTAAGATCATTTTAGATAGTTACGCGATCTTGCTCACAGTCTGCTCTGTGACCGAATTTAGAATCGTCTGCAGATTTGGAAGACTTCCTAACGACGACGGTGCCGAGGTGATTTATATAAATTATCAAGAACAGGGGCCGAAGAACACTACTCTGGGGTACTACAAATTTTACTGTAGCCCACTGAGTGTTCCCTTGGTCAACACACACCCGTTGCTTGCGGCCCATAAGCCAATGTCGGAGCAGCCTGGCCACGTTTCCATGTGCACCGTGTATCTTCTTTTTTCAGTAAACGATGAGGGACCTTGTCCGCTTAAAAGTCAAGATTAGGTGGACAGTTCTTGGTTTCGTCGTATATCTCGGTGACCTTATTGAAGAAGTGAAGGATTGGGCAGGCAGGTAAGATTGCTGCTGGATTTTTGATTTGATTTGGGCCTCATATCCACCAGAGCCTCAACGTGAGTCATAATAGGCTCCCCCGTAGGGCACGACCGTCCTTGATTCAGGTAAGTCCGCACGGCCTCGCGTGCGAAAATATTAGTTCTGTCAAGATGAAGTCAGTACATATTTTAATTGTGGCATATTCGCATACTAGCGCGTACGAGAGAGTAAAGAGTTAATACGTATCTTCGTAAAATATGTTGTTGTTTCTGTGCGTAATGAGGTGGAGGGACAACCTCATTTGCACAGGTGTTAGAGGTTTAGACAGCTTCGTATGGTCCGGTGTGTTTTCCGAAAGCGATAAGCTTTTTACGGTAGGTTGGGTCCGTGAGAAGGCTTTGTAGGTTGCACGGGGGGTCTATGAACGCTCGTCGGGCTGCCGCGAGTGCGTTGCAATCCATCAGTAAGTGTTTCATGCTGATAGCCACTTGGTGGCAACAGGGGCAAGGTGGCGCGTTTGGTCCTATGTCGACATCCATCAGGTGGTTGTGAGTTATCTACGCGTGTAACGTGCACAAGCGGTTGATGAACACTTGGTGTTTTCTGTTGGTGAACTTTGATTCCCATTCTCCCACTGAGGGTTCGACTGAAAGCATTATTTGTCCACTCTGTTGCCACATTTCATCCCATCGGGATGTTATATGGGAGTCGATGATAGGGAACCAGTCCCGGTAATGAAGTGCGAAAAATTGTTCTTGGTGAGTAGATTCCCTTTTAGCAAGCGAGTCCGCAAGTTCGTTTCCTGTTACTACCGCGTTTCCGGGGACCCAGCAGAATTCAACTGCCTGACCCGTCTCGGACATCAAAAAGAGATTGTGCTGCATTTTACGTAGAACGGGGTGTTCGTAGTGCGGTGTTTTAAGTTGAGTGAGGACACTCAGACTGTCTGAGAATACGACGTATTTGGGGAAGCGATCTGTTTTGGCAATAGAGATGACTAGTTCGAGTGCGTGGAGCTCCACAGAGAACACGGAGGCCTCTTGTGGAGGGTGGCTGAGAGTGGGATATCTCCGCACACAGCGGCGTTTCCCACTCCGTCCGCGGTTTTGGAGCCATCAGTGTCTATATAGCGGTGCTCTAAATGTTCTTCCTCAAATAGTCTTAGGAATTCCTGCCGGTACGCGTTGGTTGGAGTAGTTGCGTTAGGGTACACTTGCAGGTCTAGGTTGACTGGTGGTGGGTTGATCGTCCATGTTGGTGGTTTAATTTGAAGAATTCGGTAAGAGAATGGAGGCTTAATAGCTTTACGATTTGATGTTCAGCGAGGTCAGCAGGTTGTCCACAAGTAGGGTAAACGGTGGGCATATATTCTTTTTAGCCGCGAAACGGCGCTTATCGGATATGTTGGTGACGTGGCTAATTGCCGGGTTGTTGATTAGACTTCTATTCTTAATATAGCATTGTAGCGAAAGTTTGTCTCGACGAAGCGGAAGTGGAAGTTCGTTAGCGAGCACGTTTAGGGATTCGATTGGGGTGGAGCGGAACGCGCCGGTTGTGATACGCAAAGCATTGTTTGTGACGGTCGAGAGTAGTTTTGACTGCTGAAACGTGAACAACGGCTCCGTGGTCCATGCGCAATCGTATTATTGCTATGAACAACGTCATTCTGGTGTCCATGTCGCCACCAACTTCAGGGATGTTACCGATTGGATAAGTCCCGTCGACCTTTTGCAGCGAGTCGCCAGGGCTGCAATGCGGGATCGCCACGTGAGTTTAGGGTCCCACACAAGACCCAGGAATTTTTTCGTTTTTTCGTATAATAGAGGGGTGTTGTGCAGCGTTAGGGCTGTTTCAGATGTGAACCGGGCACAAGGGTGAAGTGCATGGTTTTAGTTTCAGAGGGCGAGAATTGGAATCCATTTAAGGAAGCCCAGTTCCCGACTAGGTTCAGGCACTTCTGGAGTTCATGTTGAACTGTTATGAGGCTGGGATGTCTGTAGCTTATTTGTAGGTCGTACACGTTTAGTGATGAGAGCAGTCTTCCGTCTCGGGGAAGAATGTCGGCTAACTGATCGAATTTGAGGATAAAAAGAGTGACACTGAGGACGCTTTCCTGGGGGACGCCCATTTCTTGCAGATATGATGGAGGCTAAGTGATGTCAACCTTGACCCTGAAGGCGCGGTTTTGTAGAAATTGGTGTATAAAACGTGGTAGGCGACCTTTCAAACCTTTACGGCAGAGATCCTTCATGATCCCGTATTTCCACGTAGTGTCGTATGCTTTTTAAACGTCGAAAAATATGGAAACCACATGTTCTCTTTGGACGAAGGCCTGTCTAATGTCTGATTCTAACCGTACGAGGTGGTCCGTTGTGAAGTGGCGCTTACGGCCACTGCACTGGATGTTGTTAAGGCCTGCATGCATTTCAAGGTAGTCGACTAGGCGTGAGTTTATCATACTTTCAATAGTCTTACATAAGACGCTAGTTAGGGCAATGGGACGATAGTTATGCGGGTCGCTGTGACATTTTCCGGGTTTGGGTATCGGGTTAATTACGGATTCCCGCCATTGGTTGGGAAAGAATGAATTTGAATACAACGTATTGAACACTTTAGTACGTGCTGGAGGGCGTTGTCAGGAAGGTGTTTGATCATATTGATGTGCACTCGGTCTGGCCCGATGAGGTTTCACGAGTGTGGTCGATGGCATATTGTAGTTCATGGAGGGAGAAAGGTTGGTTGTAGAGTTCTTCATTTGTTGAAGTGAAGTCGATATGCTCACTTTCTCTCAGGATCTTTTCCCGTTGGAAAGAAGCCGTATAATTTGATGATTGCGATACTTGGCTGAAAATCTGAGCCAGTTTGCCCGCGATGTCCGCGTATGAAGAAAAGACAGTGTCTCCGTCCAACAGTATGTGGATAGGTCGCTCGGGGCGACCTTGGATACGTCTGATTTATCCCCACACTTGGGAAAGAGGGGTGCTCCGATTGATTGTGTTAACTAGTTGGGTCCAGCTTTCTCGCTTTCTCCCTTTTCCAGGCTACTTGGTTCCTTGGGGAACGTGTGCAGCGGTAGGCCCCGTATATCCTTTCACGCTGGTCCAGTGCTTCTTGCACCTACGGGCACCACCAAGGTTTTGGGAAAAAGGTTGAGGGTAAATAATGGGGAATGCATGCGACAGCCCACTTTGGAATTTCTCGTCTAGATGTATGACAAGGTCGCGCTCTGAAATGTCTTCGGGAAGGCCTTTCACATCGTCCCATGCGACATGTTCTGAGTATTCCTCCAAGCTGGCTTTCGGGTAGTTGAATCGAAGTTCCTGTGCGTCGGGATTGTTTGGTCGGTTAGTAAGGAGCGATATGATCACTGGGTTGTGATCACAGTCATGTATTGAAGGCAGGAGTCCCCACACGAGTTGGGGAGATAAAGTGGGGGGACATTTTGATAAATCGATGGCGGTTTCACTTTCGAGGGTGATCCGTGTGGGTTGTCCGTTGTTGAGAAGGACCAGGTTGTGAGTGTCTATGGTGTTGGCCATTATCACTCTCCTGGGGTCTGTTCTCACGCATTCCCACACTTCGTGGTAGCTGTTGAAGTATCCAAGGAGGAGTACGGGATGATGCAGTTGGTTAAGCAGATCGGTCATTAGTGCCTCCGTGAGGTCGTGATTTCATGACGAGCAGATAGATACCACTGTAATAGGTCTTGAGATACATATCTCCACTGCTATAGCTTGGAGTTCTGTTCTCAGAGGGAGGAGGTGATGAGGTATGCTTTGATGGATCATAAGTGCCATTCCGCCGTGTGCAGTCGCATTATTGTGACCTTCACGACGGTGTATGATATACTGAGGGATTGTGAAGGTGGCTGTGTCGCGGAGTTTGATCTTCTGGAGGCCTACCACCAAAGGTTTATGGGTGGAGATTAGCGATAATAATGAATCTTTCTTGCTTTTAAGTCCCTGGCAATTCCACTGAAGTATTGTGTCGTTGTTCATCTCGGATCTGTTTCACGCCCAGATTTTGATGCTCTGGAGCGCTCGCGTGGTTTGTAGGAATTTCCGCGGTGTTCGTGTCTATGAGGCGCAGGTGCCTTAGATCAAGAGCGTTTGCAAGAGCGTCCGCTTTCTGTAGAACATGATCTCCTAGACTCACTGCGTTCTCGGCTGTGAGTGCTCTTGTAGGAGGAGGAGGAGGAGGAGGACGAGGAAGTGCGATTTTTGTGTTTGCTTCTTGAGTGAGTGCGTTTCTCTTCTATGGAGGGTTTTTAAACATTATGGTGGGCTGAGTAGTAGTCGTTGGGATATTTGAGTCGAGTGCGGTGCATGGTCGCTCAGTGGTTTCGGGTATTAGTTCTTCGTTGAAGATTTTCAACGCGTCCTCGCGCAGGCGATGGTCGTTCTCACTTGTGAGCTGTTCTGGTGTCGGACATGTTGTATGAGGGTTGAATACCTCACTTTGGTTTTCACTGGATGCGGTCGCAGTTAAGACGGTGAGAAGTCGTTCAACGCTCTGATCGAGGCGAACTGTGGTTCGTGGGCTGCTGCCAATCTTTTTGCTTCATAGCGAGAGGGCGTCGTGTACCCCGCGGTCGTCGTCGTCGGAATCTTCGTCTCTTCGCCTTTGATTTTCGGGTTATTGGACCTCTCCTCGAGGTCGACCGAGGAAGCATCTATCGCAATGCTCTCCTGGGCACTGGTGGATTCGTTGCTTGGGACGCCCGCCTCTATTACGAGGGCTGTCGCTGGCTGGTTGTGATATTGTTAGTACTGGAGAGGGGTGTTGAGGTCATGGTAAAAGTTTGTGTTGACGGTGCGCGAATGTTGTTTGGTGGGGTAGACTTAGTTGTGGATTAAACTGCTTTGGCGTATATTAAATAACGGCAGTTAGGGGTTTCGACGTAAAAGATTTGGATGGCTTCTTTTCGTGTGACTCTGCGGTCATTTCGTATGATTGCCATTGCATTTTGGTCCATCTGCTTTGGGCAGTCGCGGTAACCTGCCTCATGGAGGCATGAGCAGTGGTAACAGTTAGGTTGGTGGGCTGTGCAGTCCTTTTACAGCGTTGCGGTATGTATGGCTGGCAGTATTTGATGATGTGGCCGTATTCCAGGCATTGCCGGCCATGTCGCCACTGGGCATTGCCGGCTATGTCGCCACTGGGTAAGTTTTTATTTTTCCTTGTTCGCCCGAGATTACTATGAATTCCGGTGTGTCACGTCCTGGGAAAGTGATTTGATATGCGGTGGTGTGGATGTTTTGTTGTTAGATCCTTTTGCTAGGGGAACGTTGGTGACTCCGTAATCCTTTGCTAAACCTGCAGCAAAAACACTTAGGTCAGTTTTGGGAGTGTAGTTGGAAATGTATTTAATTCGTCTTGTAGCATTGAAGAATGGATGTATTTCGACAGTTGCTTCGTGTTTGTCTATTTTGTTAATCCTTTGTACAGCGTTGTTTTGCTCGATATTTACGGCGTGGGCCAGATACTTTTTTCCTGGTCGGTTTATGTTTACCGGTCTGCCTCCCAGTTGTTTGAAGAGCGAGTTCATCACGATGAATGGGTTCATTGAGGGAGCAACTTTGTTTGCACCGCTATCTACAAGCGTTATGAGGAAGTGGGTAGGAAATGATGCTGATCTTTTCTCCTGGGTGGGAGGGTCAGCCTGGGGGAGCGAATCGCGGCCGCAGCCTCTCGTCGCCCGACTTTGTGCTCCGTTTTGTATTGCAGGATCTCCCTCTCAATCTTGTCCTGGGGGCAGTCTCTGTGTCCCGTAGGGTGGCCGTTTACTTTACAGTAAAACAAAGAGATTCTTCGGATGGGCACGGCAAGAGATCGTCCCGTTTATCGTGGTCGGTCTTGGGAGCAGTGTGAGCATCTTTGCTTACCGTGACAATCTCTGTTCGTGTGTCCGTATTTCTGGCATTTAAAGCATCGCATCTGACGTTTTTCAAAGGGTGTTAGGTGGGGTGGGGCAATTGAATTTAAGCAGAAGGGCCGTGGTGGTGTTTCTTTTTGGTTTGATTTTCGGAGCGATTTTTGCTCCATCTATACATTTCTCGTATTGGACGAGTCCGATGATCAACTCGTCGGCTTCATCACTCGGGAGACCCTCGATGTAAATCAGGCCTGAACTCATGGCAAAAGTTGGGTCTGGTGTGAGTTTGAAAGGCTGTTTGCATATTCTATTTTAGGAGAGTATAGTGTCACTTTGAAGTTTTGTGTCTACTTTAATGGTAAAGCTATCGTCACCGCTGGCGGTGATGTTGAGAATTGGACGGCCAGTCATGGAGCTCAGTTCTGCTCGTAGTGTATATTGGCAAATATTCGGTCTGTCATGGACATCAAATGTCATTTTCAAGTGTTCGGGGAATTTAGGGCCGTTGTTGAATAGGTTGTGGTCATCAAATAGAGTGTATTGTCTCCTCTTTACGTTTCTTGGTGTTCGGGCGTTACGAGTTTCGGCTAGGAGGAGAGCGATGTTATCAGAGAGGTCAGAGGCGGAAGCACACGAACAGGTTGCGGGTTCCCTGGCCTCTATCCTCTTCATCAGCTCATCCAGTTGTGTATTCATAGTTGCAAAAAGGTTCTCGAGTTTAGTGAGGCGTTCACCGACTTCACTGGAGGGCGTCGAGCAGTCCTCAGTCTCTAGCTCGGGAAGGCCCATCATTTTGCTCATCTTGCCTAGGACATTCTGCATTCCGATCATATTCGCATCCAGCTTCGAGAAGCGTTCGTTTGAGTCATCGACAACGACCTGAGTCAGGTCTCCTGTCGATGAGGAACTTATGAGGGGTTCGTCGTTCTTATTTGCAGACAGGTTTGAGTGCGACGCTCTGGAGGGGCCGTCAGCCCCTCTACGATGGGGCATGGTCTTGCCCATTGTTTGATCCCCGGCATCTACCCGGGGTTATGGGTGAATGAAGGTGGGGCCTTCTATACATACAACTTGAAATGTATATGAATATATTTATATACGTTCTTAAAATAACTTTAAATTAACTAAATATATTCTTATAACTAGACTTAAAGATGAATATTTTTGGTGTACGGTTTTTGTCTATATAATTTTTTTTTGTAATATTTTTTCTTTTCTTTTCAAACCCCGGTGTCAGTGGGGGGTCTCACCTCTTTGTGCACCAAGGGAGGGATGAAGCTTCAAACTGAAAAGGGGGACTGTGGAGGGATCTTCTAACTCAAAATATATTTACACAAAGGGACAAATGAAATTTGGTGGTTAACGAGGACACCGCGGGAAGGCGGGTGAGCGTGGAATACCCCCAGGGGGTATCCCTCTGAGGCGACTTATTGCTCTCGCTCTGAAGAGATGATAGTCGATCTCTCCAATCAAGTTGAAAACCTTAACCTTTGCGAGACGATATTTGGTCTCGAAGCGATTTTCGGCTTAGAGCAATATTCGGCTTAGAGCGGTGATCGGCTCTTATTCTGATGCGGCAAAAAAAATCTATACACTGGAAACTTGTAAACTTTGGAGCTGAGACGCAAAAAACAGTATGCGATGGTGTTTTCGAACGCACTTGTCACTCACTGGTTACGATACTGCCTCTGCGTAAAGCTCGTTCTTTATTTCTCGAGGCGCATCAGACAACGTTCTCCTCTCTCCTACCAGCCCGCTCATGCGCTAGTTTGTTCTTTATTTCTCGAGGCGCATCAGACCACTTTCTCCTCTCTCCTACCAGCCCGCTCATGCGCTAGTTTGTTCTTCATTTCTCGAGGCGCATCAGACCACTTTCTCCTCTCTCCTACCAGCCCGCTCATGCGCTAGTTTGTTCTTCATTTCTCGAGGCGCATCAGACCACTTTCTCCTCTCTCCTACCAGCCCGCTCATGCGCTAGTTTGTTCTTCATTTCTCGAGGCGCATCAGACCACTTTCTCCTCTTTCCTACCAGCCTGCTCATGCACTAGTTCTGCCTCTTGTGTGGGATGAATTTTTTTGAGTTGAATTTATTGCTAATATTTACTTTTTATCTCGAGATGTTTTGCTTGCGTGCATGCACCACATTATCTCTAAAATTACCGAAACATTCATCCGCGTCCTGTCATCGAAGGGGTACCCCGAAGTCTAATTTCTGCAATTACATCTACCAAACCGTCAAAATTGTATCTGGCTGGATTATTCGGCTTGCTGTGAATTTTGAATTCAATAGTATGGTGATCACTCTTTTTCTTTAACTGTTACCAGTTCCAGAAGTTGATCTTCGTAGATAAAACAAGGTAAAAATGTTAGACCAACTGGTTGATTTCTAGTTGTTGGTTGTGTTTATTTATGCGTCCCAATTTCCTATTTAATCCAGTTGATGTCAGGTAGGTTGATGTCAATCAAGATCATGGCAAGAAGAGATGAGGATGTTGTCCAATAGTTCAAAGAGAACACTGTGTGGATACAGGCGCATGGCCCAATTTCCCTAGAGAGGTGATCGACAGCAAGGTACACCTCACACTTCTCTCCTGCACTGATGCACTCAGGTTGGAGAGACCTTAATTTCTAGAGCAGTAAAGTCGGTGTCGTTCTGGCTTCGACCGTCAGTAAGTGGTGCAACAAGTTGACACACACGCGTCAATCAGCAATCAGTGGTGCAACAAGTCGACACACGGAGCAAGACACCTGCTAGAATGAACTCTTCAGCCCGTCCCAGGCTCACGTACCGTATTGATCGACACACGCAGCAAGACACCTACTAGAATGAACTCATCAGCCCGTCCCAGGCTTACGTACCGTATTGATCGACACACGCAGCAAGACACCTACTAGAATGAACTCTTCAGTCCGTTCCAGGCTTACGTACCGTATTGATCGACACACGCAGCAAGACACCTACTAGAATTAACTCTTCAGCCCGTCCCAGGCTTACGTACCGTATTGATCGACACACGCAGCTAGACACCGACTAGAATGAACTCTTCAGCCCGTCCCAGGCTTACGTACTGTACTAAGTCACCATCAGTCTCGGAGCACATGAACAACAAACATCATATCGCGACAAGGATAATCAGCATCAGCGAAAACCGGTGAAAACTGTTCGTTTGTTGTCATGGGAACGGATGTAGGCCGAGTGGAACTGGTACCTTAGAATGTCAACATTATTTCTAATAGATTTGATGGGTGCAATAGATAAAAAAAGAGAGCCTGGTATCACGAATACCCGCAGTACTTATTAACAAATTTGAAACAAAATTAGTAGTAGACGATGAAAAAGGGCAAGACAGCTACAGGCATAGTGGTGTACCTATACAAAATGGTGTAAACAACAGCATGCGCCTAGTGAAGAGGAGTTGCTATACTAGAGATATCATTCGAACGAAGACATCTAGAGTTTTATACACAGATTGTATCCAACAGGTATATATCTATTTCATTTAAAGCTAGAACTGTACAATGGGCTTTAGCCTCTAGCAAAGACGAACCTGACAGAACCTTCACCGACTGATGAATGGACACGAGTGGTTCGCAAAATTCCACTTAATAGCACAGGCCTGCGGAACTAACCAGGTGAATCCACACAGCGTACTGCGTGGAAGGTTCTGGATACTTGATCACGTTTATGGACTACTGTGGTGTAGCAACTCTCTATAAACGTTACCACTGCAAGCCGCACCAAGGCTACTCTAAACAGTTTGATAAGAAACTAGAAACGTACACAGCATCAGTTCCCAGCACAACGTCAAGGTTGATCAACAAATAACACAGGTACTTATTGCCTAGTTTACACAAGAAGACGTGCTATTACTGCGATTCTATCTATTCATGTCCAGCAAGTCGTCGAACTCCAGCGGCACTCCAACAGACTCTGATACAGACGCAAGGCGAATCCCCGTAAAGTGGAGTGGCCGACGGCAAGGCTCACTTCACACTCCTTTCATGCGGTCACACACATATTACTGCTCAGCCTTTTAGAGTAAAAGAGCCGGCCAGGACCTATAATCACACAATTCATGTCTGGAGAGGGGCCCGGAATCAGTGTCAGCAGCAGGATCCGACAGCTTAAGCTGGTTTACCCCTGCTGCGTCATAATTTCCTAACACTCCCACACCCACATCTTGTTTCTCAACGAGACGCTAAGGGCGATAAGTGCATCAGGACGGCGTTAGAACTCATCCATTCACAACCGTTTTCCACTCACGCCTATCCATTCCATGCTCTCTGGCTACCTCCACACTGTCTCTCCTCCCCAAAGCTTGCGTTACTCCACCCATCCATCGAAATTTCGGTCTACCTCAAGATAGGCCTAAGTTCACTCACCTCTACTTTCATTACCCTCTTCATCCATCTCTAACCATTCATTCTCATCATGTGTCCGGACCACTTCAGAGCACGTACATCTACTCTGTCATCTAACTCCTCGTCATCCCCGTTCTAATTTTAACACTTCCTTATTAATTCAATCTCTCAGCGTCACTCCGGCTAGACCTCTGAAACATTTCATCTCGAAGACATTCAATCGTTTTCTCTCTTCCGCCGTCGCCCCCACATATCAGCCCCGAAAAGAAATCGGGATTTATACTCCTTCATACAACAGAAACTTGTTTCTGACACATTCCTCCAAGGCATTAAAATCTTCAAATTATATCGGTAGCAAGGTTACAGAGTCACAGGAAGACGTCAGAACAAAGCTCATCACAGGAGATAATCTTAACAAGGAACTCCACGCTGCGCGTAATGCGGGCGAGTGCAGTGTAGGAGTAACGCCGTATCCTTTGTTCTACGCTGCACTGGCCGTTGGTACTTCATGATTTAAAATGAACGCCTTAATAGTCAGTGGGTTAGAATTAATAGTTAGGATTTCGGAACATTGCTTATGTAGCCATGAACATAACATCTTGGTGAGGTGAAGTTTTTCAAGGTTGTGAAAGGATAAACCAGGGGCCGTTCTGTGCGCCGGTGAGTCATTTCCCTACTAACAAAATGTATAGACAAATCAAACTGCAATGAATTAATACTGCTGAGCCAATTCATACCGAGCAATTCATACCTACCCGCTACGCCACATAAATATATAAAAATTAGCGATCACTTCTCGAAACTTGTAGCTAACCATAGGTACTAAGAGTACGTTGCTAAAATTAGACGAATATTAACAGAGTTCATACTATGAAACAATAAAAAGCTGACCAACACAGATAAGAAACATCAGAACACACACACAAAAAATCAATAATCGTAACATTTAGGCTCAAAGTGAAGAATATATACTGTGCATAGGACATGGTATTAGCAAGCAGAGCATGCAAGGTGCGCAGACAGGCGCTGGGTGGCCGAATGTGGCCTGTTGGTGTGGTATGCGAGACAGGCGCTGCCTGGGTGTTGGTGTGGCGAGACAGGCGCTGTGTGGGCGTTGGTGTGACGAGAAAGGCGCTGTGTGGGTGTTGGTATGGAGTACGAGACAGGCGCTGTGTGAGTGTTGGTGCAGAGTGCGAGACAGGCGCTGCGTGGGTGTTGGTGTTCCGTGCATAGCAGGCGCTGCGTGGGTATTAGTGTGCAGTGCGAGACAGGCGCTGTATGGATGGAGTGCAAGACAAGCGCTGTGCGGGTGGTGTGAGAGACAAGCACGGTGTGGACGGTCATGGTTAGACTGGATGAAGAGGCTTATCTACACCGATGCTCTGACGCGAGTCTTTCTGACCTCCTTCGTAAGGCGTGAAGATCAATTCTGAGAGTTTAGCACTGAAGTGTGTCCAGAAACAACAACCTAATCGGAAAACAAAATTAAAAATAAATTTGTAATAGTGGTATTTATGCACGCTAGTGCATACGGGGCTAATAATATAACGAAAAAAGGACCTGCACAGATTTTGAAATAGATGCTTGTTTCTGTGCCCATTAATATACCCATGTACATTGTGCCGTGGAAGAATTATTTTGTTTGTACTGCTATTTGATATTTACACTGCTTGGTATAGGCCAGTATTTTAACGGCAGCGATTAGCTATTTCCTGTAGGCATGGTCGGTAGAATTTATTTTTAGAGTGGAAAGGGACTCAAGAAAACTCGTCGATAAGCCGCGAGTGCGTTGCACTCCATCGGTAACTGTTTCAATCCGATTGCCGCTTGGTGGCACAAAGGACACGGTCGCGCGAACGGTCACGTATCTGCGTTCATTAGAGTGTTATTAGGTATCCTGGTGTGTCGTGCGCACAGGCGATTGAGGGAAGAATAATCGCCAACTTGGTCGAAACTCATCTGGAGTATTTGTAGAACTTTTAGAAGAGAAAGGTGTCAGTAGTTTTATGTAAGTCGTCCACGTGTAGTGAAGATAGCAGCAGTCTCCCGCCATGGAGGAGGAAGACAGAAGCTGATCGATTTTAAAGATAAAAAAGTGATAAGGACGCTTCCCTGAGAGACGTCATTTCATGCGAATAACATGGCGACAGAGTGTCGCCAACCTTGACCTTAATGGAATGATTCAGAAACTGGTGGATAAAACGTGGTGAAAGGCCCTTCAACTGCGTTCTGAAGTTTCGCATGACGCCATAAATTCCAAGTAGCGTCATATGCTTTTTCAACGATTATAAAATAGAACGACAGCAGTTCGAATGTCGGACGACAGCAGTTCGAATGTCGAATTCTAGTCTTACGAGATGAACTATTGAGGGTGGTGATGAAGCTATGAAGGCGCTGTGTGAGACACGCTGCGTTGGTGTTAGTGTGGAGTACAAAACAGGAGCTGTGTTGGTGTGGTGTGCAAGACAGAACCGGTTTGTGAAACATAAACTGAGTGGATGATGGAGTGGAGCGTGAGGACATATATCCAGCATCGATGTTTGAGCCGTAAGGAGAACACTAACCGAAGCTGCAGACCTGATTATAAGATAGCTCATGCAACGTGATTCGCCCTTTAACACAATAGAACCAAAACATCATCACGCATTGGAGAACAACATTGTCATCACCGCAGAGCATAGAAGAAGTATGAATATAGCTATTTCTCTGCCTCTCGTAAGAGCCATATGGTTTTGCATTGCGTTTCTGGTTTAGTTCGAATGAATCCTGAAGAGAAAACATTACAAGACCGTTTATACGAGAGAATCTTGATAACATTCGTTGAAAGTAGTTTTCGACCGATTTAGACCTCTGTTTTTTAACCTTACTCAGAAATCACGAAATTTCCAAGTTCCTCGACTGTCCTCGAGTTTTTAGGAGGAAATAAACTTTTGTCCGCTAGGTGGCGCGTGGCGTCTTGCGCCTATCGGTCTGAGAGTCTTCCACGTACCAGGGCGCGCTCGGCCGTCTGCCGACTGAACCCACAACCCCCTTCCTTCCTATAAAAGCGTGAGCTGGCCTGCCCCATCATTCATTTGTCACTCTGGCTTCGGACGCAGAGCACTCCCGCCTCACCTGATCCTGACAGATCGTAGCACCTTCTCGAAAGGTAAGATTCAGTGCGCGGCAGCTCATCTAGGCAGTGGAGTAGTGACTCACTGCCCCTAGAGCCAGAGATGGGGTGGCAATTATTGCTCTGCTACACTGAATTTGCTCTCAGTGAGCTGCGTCCCACGACACAAGAATTTGTCTAAGCAGTTCTTGATAAAAATTGTTGAAACAGAAAACTGTCAAAACAACAATTTGTTGATACAGTTCTCGACAAAAATTGTCGGAAAAGAAAGTTGTTGACAGAAATCTGTTGACACAACAATTTGTCAATACAGTTCTCGACAAAAAATGTCTAAACATAAATTTGTAGAGAAAGAAATCTGTTGACAGGACATTTTGTTGATGCAGTTCTTGACAAAAATTGTATAACAGAAAATTGTCGCAAAGAAGAATTTTGTTTTGTTTTGTCGACATAATCACACAAATTTTGCTCGGATCAGAACTCTTTCCGCAAAATATTGTGTTATACCCATACTCTCATTCAAGTCTTTGCCTCCGACTTATACTTCTGTGTACCTGATTTCAGAACATGATGGAAACACCTTCCCGGCCCACCTGCTCCCGATGTGCCTGTCCTCTGCCCAGAAACGACCTAAATACCATCTACCTGAGACACTCCAGCTGCTTCGCGGGGCACGTGTATAGGCCAGCAGGGTGCGCCATCTGCATATCGGCCATGAAAGCGGCCCCAGGCATTGCGGCCTACGAGGCTTTCCTGAACAGAAATCGGTCCATGAGCCGGAGATACTCTGGCAACGCCACATCGGACACAAGGTCCTTCTTTGCAACCTACCTCCGCCACCTTACACTTCCCTACCCTCGACGCGCCTGCCTCACCCTCGGTGACTGGGTCACAGATGCGCGACAAAGGACGCATTACCTTCGGCGATCTCGGCACGCACTTCCTCAAACGGGAAGACAGCACGCTGGACATGCCGCCACCCAACCAGGAGGGGATTTCACACCCAACGGGAGCACACCTCGGGGAACCCGGGCCTGTTCTCCGTGACTATGCGAACCGCATCGGACGAGGGAGCCGCAACATCGCTAAAGACATTGTTCCTCCACATCTCCCCGCCCCACACCTTGGAGTCTCCAATCGCGGGGGACAACATACCTGAGTTCGCTCAGGCGTCCGCGCGGGCCTGCACAGGAGCACGTAGGAGATTATCGCCCGCGGCCCCGCTCGTTCCCCGATATAGACCGCAACCCAGCCATCAAGCCCCTCCCTCTGACAACGATGCCCAGGCCCCAGCACTTCTAGCTCGGCCTTAGCTAGGGGCCCCAGCACCCCCTAGCTCGGCAACGAAGCACGAAAAAGTGCTTTTGGCGCTTGGCTCTCTCGAAGACCGGTTCGAGGCTCGTCTCCAGTCCCTTACCAACAATGTGGAGGCCAGGTTCTACGATGTGGAAGGCAGCATCTCGGATGGGAAGGCAACGGGGGGTACGAGGAGGGACTCTATCGCTATCAGGACGAGGAAGACGGAGGGGCAGGCTTTGAACCTCCATGGGAGAAGGAGGCGCATCTCGGGGAAGAACTTCCCGCCCTTCGCCGCTTCCCTTCCCCTCCCTCCGCTCGCCCTGTCCCGACTCACCGCGCATACCTTTACCGCTCACGCACAGACCGCGTTCACGGCACCAGCCCCCTCCGGTACCATCATAACCCCCCCGCCTCTCTTTCATCTTTCCCGCCTCTCTCCCTTGGGGCAATTTTAGCTTCGACAACGCTGTCTTCGTATCGAACAAGTCCAGTGATGTACTCCTCGATTTCCTCCTTCGGGATATCTTCAACGTAGATCGAACCTGAACTTGTAGAGAAAGTCGGGTGCGGCACTATTTTGCATGGCTTTTCACAGTCTAGTTTTGGAGAGAATCGTGTCACTTTGAAGTTTCGTGTCTACTCTGATGGCAAAGCCTTCGTCGCCGTTGGTGGCGACGCTCAGGAATGGGCGGCCAGTGAAACAGCCCAGGTCTTTTCGCAGAGTGTATGGACAAATATCCGGTCTGTCGTTGGCGTCGAACGTGATCTTTAGGTGTTCGGGAAAGATATGACTTTTGTAGAACAAGTTGTGTTCATTGAATGGCGTGTATCGCTTCCTCCTTGCAGCACTCGGAGCTCGGTTGGAATTTTTGTGGGCTGAAGAGGGGTCAAAGTTGTCGTCGGACGAAGAGGTAGAGGTACTTGCGTAATTTGCGGATTCTTTAGTTAGTTGGTTCTTTACTAGTTCGTGGATATGGAGGAAAATGTCCTTGACATGACCCTCGAGTCTTGCAAGGATAAGATTAGAGTGACGAGGCTTTCTAGCGCGCTGGAGTCATCGTCCTTCTGACGCCGAATGTCAAACCAGCAAATAGTGCTGCATCAAATTAGTCTTTGTTGCTCTTCTTTTTCATTGTTCAAGTTAAGGTTTACTACTGCGCAAAGTCAAAGTCCTTTACGCGGCGAACGTCTATGGTATGTACGGGTGCCACAGAAGGTACAGGAACTCCTAAGATGCTGAGAACATATGATCCCAGCACTCCCCGGATGGCAGCGAGGAGGAATAACACACTACCTACCCTGCTTCAGAGCCCCAATGATCCGCAGTAGTCCTTAAGGTGCGGGCTACGCGCTCCAATACCTGCTGCGGGAGAAGATGAAGAGGAGACAGAAAACGGGGATCCCATCCATGAGATCTACACTAGGTGTTGGGAATTTCACGCATGAGAACAGCAAGAATGGAAAGAAGAAGAAGGAATAGTCGTAGAAAGAGGTTGCATGAAAGAAAAAGCGCAACTTGGCTGTTATTTGCCACCCGAAAGGAAAATAGTTAGAACCGGTATGTGTATGTTTGAGTGTGTGTGTATCTGTGTGTGCATGCGTGTGTATGTGTGTGTGTGTGTGTGTTTGTGTGCAGCGACTATTAGGAGAATTGTTAAGAAGGAGTCTGAGACATGTTAAAGGAAATTTGAACTAAACATAAGATGCAAATGAGGTAAATAAAAAATCAAGCAAACCAGGATAGGGGAGAAAAGGAGAGATATTAAAGGGTGAAGAAGAGGGGAGCCCGAAGTTAAATGAGGGTGTTCACCCCCCCGGTTGGGCCGTGACTCCGTGCGGCCCGTGAACCTAACAGATGCCTAGGACGGGGTCGAGACTCGTTAGACGGTCGTCAATTGTGCTAGTTTCTGCGGCGAAAACTTCTGCTTCCTGCTAAGAGAGGCCGGTCGCTTGGCTTAGAAGCCCTGATTTCCTGGACGTTCCTGGTTAACTCGTCGATGCGGTCGTCTCTCCGGTCATCTTCGACTGAGGTGGCGCTGATCATCTAGGAGAGGATGACGTTCTTGGCCGTTGGAATCTTGGTCTTCGTCACTCTAGAGGAGGTGCTGGTTCCTCCCTGGTGGGGCTCCCTTCTTTCCCCCATTGGACCCTTGGTTCAAGCCAGGGGCCAGGGGGCTAACTCGTATAGGTCTCTTGACCGGCTTTACCGCTTCTAACATTAATGTTAATTGAACACTTTGCAAGCAAAACAAACGTGCAGTTTAAGGTCCCAGGACAAACTATGGACCAGCCTGTGGTATCTAAGGGATTCTTAGTAGCTGTTCAGCACAGAGCGTATACGAACGTCCCTAATGATGAGGCAGGCCAGCTCACGCTTACATAGGAAGGAAAGGGGTTGGGGGTGGGGGGTTAAGCCGGCAGACGGCCGAGCGCGCCCCGGTACCTGGAGGACATTTAAACCGATAGGCGCAAGACGCAACGCGCCGCCCAGCGGACAAAAGTTTCGTTTTCCTAAAAACTCAGGGGACGGTCGATTAACTTATAAGTTTCGAGATTCCCGAGCATGGTTAAAAGAAACAGGTCTTAATCGGTCGAAAACTACGTTCGACGGATGTTATAAAGATTCTCTTGTATAAACGTCTCTGTAATTGTTATCTCTGCAGGATTCATTCAAACTAAACCAGAAGCGCAATACAAAATCATATTGCTCTTACTCATTACAGAATCGAGATAACAAACCTTTGGGAGAATAGTGTGGACTTCCGACTGCTCGCTATCACGTGACGATCTTATCCACTCCAACGTGTTTCAAAGGCATAGCATAAACTGCCAAGCATGGCTCACAACATTCTACTTCATGATCAAAGCACTCATGTCTTGGGTACATAGTTACGTTTCCATCAAGTAAGCGGATAAATGCAGGGTCCTGACGGTGCAAAATTAGCAGTTCATAAAACTTATCTCTCCTAATAACAGAGACTGGTCACCTCCGCCTATAACGGAAGATGTGACTAACCTAATGAGAAGTTGGCTACAACTCAAAAGCTAAGGGATAGAGAATACGAACAGCTGCGAGGACAGGAGCTTAGAAGGTGATTGTGTCATGGGTCAATCAAGTGACACTTTGGATATTAGGACAGAAGTCACATATTTGCTGTTCATCGCCGGGTCTCTCGAGTGATGGGTAAAAACACTTGCCACTGAGCCATCCTCCACCATAAAATGAGCTGATTCAAGCTCAGTGGTAAGCAATTTTTTGGACGTAAAGAACGAAAAAATTTGCACTAGCGACCCAAGAGTGATACTTACTTATTGGCGTAGTTCTATCACACTTTAAAAAATATATGAACGATTTTAAAATAAAAAGAGTACATGTGTAGAGTCTATGGTACTTGAAAAGTCGGGAAGCCCCAAACAATCGCCTTTGCTTCATTTCGCACAACCCAAAGTTTCCTAAACGTGGGGAGTGGCTGGACCAAGTGATCTATTATTCAACCTCCCTGGCTCGGCCTTCAGTCTTCAACCTCTTTTTATAAGCTACAAGTTATTTGGCCTGGACAAGACAGAGGCCAACCACAGAGAGTTCTGATGACATCTGGCAAACACTATTGAATGATTGCAGTTCAATCATTTGATAGATACACCGGAGGGGAAAGGGGTGACCGTCTTCCAGGCGTGGTAGAGTGTCATTACCGATATCTATATAACCTTTGTGGGTTGGGTGGCAGTTAATACATTGCCCCCCATAGAGTATAATTCTGTTACTGTGGACACCAGAGCATCATTACTTGCTGTATGTTCATGTCACACAGTTACTGTGGACACCAGAGCATCGTTACTAGCTGTGTGGTTATGTCACTCAACCGCACTGCATCACACCAACAAGACGCGCGTAGGGGTGACCCACGTGGGACCAAGATTGTACCCGATCATTTTTAGGAGAGGAATGATGAGGAATGTTTACTTAAAAAATTTAGTGTGTTCGTTGCGCCTCTTTTGTCTTGCCTGTGTCGCCTGAGGCCCGATCCGCGCACAGCTAGGTTGCGTCCACGTCAATGCCACAGGAACGACTCGCACGACGCTATCCTCACCGGCGAGGATACGAAACAGGGTAGGTTGAGGGACTGAAGCCGGGACCGAAGCCCCAAAAGCTGCCAACGCAGACAGGGACCCTTAATGAAGGCAACCCGCCTGACTCATGTACTCTCTCGTGGGGGGGGGGGCTACACAAGGCAACGTGATGGCCGGACATGACATAACCTCGATTAGGGGCTCTAGCTATTGACTATAACCTAGATTGGGGCTTTGCAATTGACCTATAGTACTGACTATGGCAATTTACATTACCTTGGATTAGTGGCTTTGGTTACTTATTGGTGTCACTCATTACTATATTGATCTACAAATATAGTTGGTGAACTAGCAAATTTAGTGACCGGCGCTACAAACCCAGGTCGAACATGTGGAGAAGGATGTTCGTCGTACTGGAGGGCACTCATGGTACCCGTATCTTTTGTAATGAAGCAGGTACTCTTTAAACAGCTTGGTAAGGAGGTTCGTATCATACAATCAACGTTCATATCAATTCATCTGAATTAAGTCCATCTGGTCTATTACTTAGAACCTACTGCAGGGGTCGGCATTCATCCTGTATGAGTGGTCTGCCAACAGTGAATAGGCCGTCTACATCGGAAGGGGTAATAGGACATTTGAAACACCACGTGGGCCTTAAATTGAGATAACATGCAAGTCAGCATCAGGAGATCTCACTAAACTTTGCAAATTTCAAAAACATATGAGCCCTGAATTTGTTACTACAACAATCATGATAAATCCATACAGCGCTCGTAACTACACACTTCGTATACTCCATCTATACTATGGCTAAAATATACCTAGTACCAAATCACATGACTGAATAACCTGACAGTGACATCTTCAAAAATAAACAGGTGGCTAAAGGTCTCCACAGGGATTTTGCATTCATGACATCTGAATGAGTAGGTAATTCGAAATTCACAATTGTTTTAACAATTGCGGGAGTGATAGACAATAAAATCACTAGTTGATAGTGTTTGGTTGTTATCGAGCTCTGCATATCTGATCAGTGCAGACATTTTCACAAACAGGGACTACAATCGTTTCCATTTCTAATGTGGTGTTCCTGGCAGTAAAATACACAGACAACAAGTAGTATCAACACTACAATACGAAAAGTCACCCCTCAAACTATGCTGCTGAGAGAACTTGGCGGCCCCTCACTCGACTCTATCGACTCCATTTTCTTGTACTCCAAGGAAGCCTCGTTACCACTACCACCCAGAGACTTGATCGCGTCTATTGAGTAAGCCCCGCCCACCGCCTTCCCGCCGAGTTCCATGTATCCGGGTTGAGAAGCTGCTGGGTCTGTGTAAGAAGAGGCGCCAGTGTCGCGGTAGCCCCCGCCGAGAGAACATGACGACAAGGAGTCGGAGAGGCTGCTACTGTCACCGCCACTGTATTGGTGGAGGGACTTCTGGTGCTGCTGCTGTAGCATGGTTACGGAGTTTGGCAGCAGCTGAGGGGACGACTGTTTACAGCAGAAAAAGGGTTTCAACAGGTCAGATACAGATACAGACACTAGGCCGCATCCCCCAGAAAGGGGGGTGGCCGACGGCAAGGCGCACCTCACACCCTCATACGCTCACACTCACACAACTTAGCCCCTTTGTGCTAAAAGGCCCGGCCGGTAGCCCCACAACTTACACTCTGGGTCCCGAATGCACCGAGGAAACGTCGTCAGCAGCAGGGCCCGACAGTTTTCACTGGTTTACCCCCGCCGCGTCATAATGACCGGGCCCCCCCACCCACGACCAGCCCGACAGTGGGATGCCAAGGGCGGGAAAGTACATCAGAGCAGCGTCAAAATCAACCATTCACAACCATTCTCCACTCACGCCTGTTCATTGCACGCTCTCTCGCCACCTCCACATTCATGTCTCTTCTTCCCAACGCCTGCTTCAAACTATCCATCCACCCAAATTTCGGTCTACCTCTAGGCCTGCGACCACTCGCCTCCGCATTTATCACCCTTTTCACCAATCTCCCTTCATCCATCCTCTCCATGTGGCCGAACCATCTCAGTACACGCGAATCCACTCTGTTCTCCAACTTTTTCACCATCCCTGTTCTGATTCGAACCACGTCGTTGGTGATCCGGTCTCTCAGCGTTACTCCAGCCATGCTCCTCAAACACTTCATCTCGAAAACATTCAACCTTCTTCTCTCCTCTGCTCTCACCCCCCAAGCCTCAGCTCCGTAGAGTACAGTTGGAACAACAACACCC
>SDVV010002155.1:1784-23664 GCA_016164225.1 Gammarus roeselii | reverse complement strand
GGGTGGATGGATGATTACTCCTTTTATAGCTAGATCATTACCAATATGTTTTAGTATTTCTTATTTTGTGGGCTTTATTATTTATCTGTGCCTTTTTTTCATGGGGATCGATTTTGTATTAGTTGAATAATTATCTATTGTTAGATGCCACATGGGCCCTGCAGGGTGGCGAGCGACGACTTTGCGTTGGGGTTCCGGTGTAGCGCTTAAGCGGCTACTGCTCTACTCGGTATCTGCGGTAAACCCTCTCCGTATCTACGGTAAACCTACTCTGTATCTACGTTACACCTTTTCAGTATCCAAGTTAAACCTACTTAGTATCTACATTAAACCTAGTTGGTATCTACTCTAAACCTACTCAGAATCTGCATTGAACCTACTACTACTCTATGCTGGACCTTCTTTGCCACCCTTCAATTGCCCTACGATGCAGTCTGCATTAACTTTGCGTTGGGACTCCGGTGGAAAACAGAAGCAACTACTGCTACAAAGTTATCAATCACTATAAACAACCTCTTGGTGATCTAATATGGTTTGAATTTTTAGACTAGCTTGATTGCTGAAGCACAAATTTTTGAATAGTTTTGCATGTTATTTTGCTGTGATCTTCAGATTCTGGTGTGTTCATGAAGAAATCCAGCTGTTAACATCCATCACTATCTGCTCTCCTGTCCTCTTTTTTTTCCCATTCCTAATATTTTTCCATATCATCTTCTTGCTCTCATCAAAACATGCTACATCTCTTTTCCCTCTGTAGTTGTCTTATGCAATTACTGTCATTACCTGCAACCTCTCCTCAAAAGATCTTTTCATCTCCACCACCATTATTTTGATCTTGTTCTTTTAACACTCCCATCCTTTCTTCCTACACTCCTCCACATGGCTCACACCATACATTTCTTGCACAGTTCTCAATATCTGACATTTTTCCTCCACATTCGCAGGTATTGCTCTCTCACAATGTCATATTCTTTTTCCAACAACAGCTGAAACTCTTCAGCTTTATTTGCCACATTCAATTCACTACCCTTCACTCCCTCTCTTCCTTCTCCTACTCTTATGTTCCCTTCCATCCCTGCTGCACTCTCAATCTTTATTAATCATGCAGAGGATCAAACATTCCTCCAACCGTCTGTCTCAGCTCCCAAACATCCAACAGCCTGCCTCCACATCGTTCTACTTCAAATAAACTCAAAATCAAGTGGTACTCTATCCAATATTGCACCACAGGTCATCTTATACAGTTGTTGATATTGTAGATATCTTGCTTCTTGAACAAGCACCTTCCTTCCACCAGCTCTCGCTCCATGCATAAATCTACCAGCTACTCCAGTCATTTCCACCTGAAATGCCATACCTCCTTACCAAATTTTCCATCACAATCTTTCTCAGTCTCACATTTAGGTCTCCCAGTATCACCTAGAGCCAAGCAAAACCAACTACATCAACTCCCATCCACCCTTTTCTTTCAACTTCGTCCCACTCAACACCAAAATATCAAATTTATAGCTCACCATCATCTCACTATCTCTTTCTCTCTTTGCCTCTTTCCTACTACAACAATGCACATTTTGCCACCCTAACAATAGGTTTGGAGAGGCATGAAACTCCTCCTCCAGCACAATTTTGTGTCTTAGTGGAAAGACATCATCAAGAAGGGGCATCCCTGGCCCTCTTGCTCCACACAATTTGTTGTAGCTAAGGTAGCAAGTAGTTTTATCCCTTCTTTCAGGAAAAAAAATCCTTCACTTGCTAATTTTCTAATATCCTGGGTCCTAAGGACCAGTGCTTATGGAGAAGTCCAGGTATTTACTCTTGCTTGACTTGAAGCCATCTGACTTATGTCTCGCTGCTCATGCAGCAATTCAATTTGGCACATGCCGGGACAAGATCTGAGAGACTCTCCAAGCACAGAAATCCTGACTGCTATGAGGTACTGCAAAAATTTGTTGTCAAAAATTATTTAGTTATAGCTTCAACAAGTTGGAATATATTGTAGCTAGTTAGTCAATGATTATAATGTCAATAATTCACTGATTCTTTTATTTTCAGAGCAACATGCCACCTACTCACTCACCAGAAGCAGCACCCATTTCCTCCTTGGCTGCATCCCCTTCCTCTTCCTCCTCCACCACCAAGCCCTTCTCATGCGAGTTTTGCTCCTTCACCACCCACAATGCACCATCCATCAAGAAACACCGAGCACGGCATACTGGCGAGGGGATGATGCAGTGTGGAGAATGCAGCTACCAGACCATCCATCCTTACCTCATGAAGGTATGTAGTATATAAATGTGTGGGTATATTTGTACAAAAGCTACTGTTTTTTTTTAGTAGTTTGTGGGTCTCTTATCATTGCAGGCTCCTCCAGCAGCGCCGCAAACCATTGCGGAGCAACAGAGCCAGGAGTGGCCAGCATAGCAATGCTTGCCAGTTTAGTATTGAGAACAGCTTTGCTAACACAGGTTTAGGAACTGGAATTAGTGCGCACCACTGGCTATCTTATGAACAAACCAAATGAATGACAAAAGAAAACAAAAAAAGCATATGTATATATATATATATATATATATACATATTATTTATACACAGATATATAGAACAGCTGACTCCACAGAGGAGAAGCGCACAAAGATGCAACACACACACACACAAACTACAACCCACCACTCCAACAACATCGAGGCAAAAAAAAACGTACATACATATACATACATACACACACACATACATCACTACGCACCACACAGATCGTACAACATTAGAAGGCAAAGATGCAACCCACCTAGACACACATAACAGCCCACACAGCCACCACCCCAACACCACAAAAAACACCCTAGACACAGAAACACCGTACCACCCACACACTAGGAAAAAACGTTTGTATCCCCCTAATTTAAAGGGTGGCTAAGTTAGGCAGACACAGAGGGGGGAGGTACCCAATCTCCCCACCACTAGACCGCCACGTCAATGCCGAGGCTCAAACTCCCGACGTGCAGCACCAGAGGCTGGCTCTGTAGTCGGACGCGCTAACCACTCGGCCGCGACGGCCCTATATACATATTGGTTTGCTCGTGCGTTTGCCGAGTGGTCTGACGAGGATTCGCTGGCTCGGTATATACTGCTTGAGCAGTATTCCATTGAAGTTTATTCAGTCCCACAGAGACCTAGGTGTGTGGATGTAAAACTGAAATTCCACCATCATGTCAGAGAGATAATGGGAAGGGCTTCAGGATTGGCCAACAACCTGTTGAGATCCACCGTTTGCCGCAGTCTTTACTTCATTGTGTCCCTCTTTGTGATGCACATCAGGCCTGCTGTCATGTACTATTGTTCATAACAGCTTGAATCTGTGCATAGGAGATGGACAAAGAATGTGGATGGACTGGTTGATTTGGATTACTTCTCCAGTCTGAAGCAACTTGGCTTATTTTCTACAAGAGGAAGGTTTCTCAGGGCATACTTTATCAAGTATTGGAGGATTATTCATGGGTTGGATGGCGGCGCCAACCTTGGAGGTCTTTTTCGGAGGGCCCCTGATGTGAGAACACGAGGCCATCTCTATTAGCTTCTGATACCGGTTTGTAATACTGACATCAAGAGGAGGTTCTTTGGGGCTCGATGTATTCAGTTGCCGAACAGCCTTCCTGGTTTTGTGGTGTAATCAGATTCCCTGGCTGCATTCAAAGGGTTGATGGCGGAGTTTCTGGGTGATATTCTGTTTGAATTTGTTTAGCTTTGTGGGGTTCTTCTGTAGCATGTTGGTGTCTTTGGCTATGGATTTGTCTGCCAGATGCTCAATCTCCTTGTGGGCGGGTCTTGTTTTTTTTAGTGTGTGGGTGGTCTGATGTTTTTGTGTTCATGGGTGTTTTTGTGGTGTTGGGGTGGTGCCTGTGTGGGTTGTGGTGTGAGTCTGTTTCGGTTGAATCTTTGCCTTCTTCTGTTTTACTTTCTGTATGGTGCACAGTGATGTATGTATGTGCATGTATGTGTATGTATATGAATGCATATATACATATACATTCATATACATGCACATCTTTGCCTTCTTCTGTTGTACGTTCTGTGTAGTGCACATATACATCACTGTGCACCACACAGAACGTACAACAGACGAAGGCAAAGATGCAACCCCTCCAGACACACACCACAACCCACACAGCCACCACCCCAACACCTCAAAAACACCCAAGGCACAAAAACACCAGACCACCCTCATACTAAAAAAAACAAGGCTCGCCCACAAGGAGATGGAGCAACTGGCAGACAAACCCAAAGCCAAGACACCAACCTGTTACAGAATAACCCCCAAAGCTGAACAAACTCAAACAGAACAGCGCCCAGGAACTCCGCCAGCAACCCCTTGACTGCAGCCAGGAAATCTGATTCCACCACAAAACGAGGAAGGCTGTTCCACAACTGAATACATTGAGCCCCAAATAACCTTCTCTTGTTGTCAGTATTACAAACTGGCATCAAAAGCTTATAGGGATAGCCTCATGTTCTCACATCAGGGGCCCTCCGAAAAAGACCTCCAAGATAGACGCCGCCATCCAACCCATGGATAATCCTCCAGTAGTACTTGATAAAGTATGTCCTGAGAAACCTTCCTCCTATAGAAAATAAGCCAAGTTGCTTCAGACTGGAAAAATAATCCAAATCAACCAGTCCATCCACATTCTTTGACATCTCCTTTGCACAGATTCAAGCTGTCATGAACAATAGTCCATGACAGCAGACCTGATGTGCATCACAAAGAGCGACACAATGAAGTAAAGACTGCGGCAAACGGTGGATCTCAGCAGGTTGTTGGCCAATCCTGAAACCCTTCCCATTATCTCTCTGACATGATGGTGGAATTTCAGTTTACCATCCACACACCCAGGTCTCTGTGGGACTGAACAAACTTCAATGGAATACTGCTCAAGCAGTACCAAGCTAGCGGATCCTCGTCAGACCACTCGGCAAACGCACAAGCAAATCTCAACACAAAGCACTTCAGCCTAAGATTCCTAGATGCAGCAACTACGCTGACTCTATCCAGCAACTGTAGACTCCTTCACCCTCTTGTATCAAAGGTACAGCTTGTAGTCATCAGCAAATGACTCGAAAGAGCTCAGTACTCCATTTGTAATGTGGTTCACATAGATCAGAAACAGCACAGGGTCCAGTACCGACCCCTCCACTAACTACCTCCCTCGACCCACTACAACACCCTTCAACAGCAACCCTCTTAGAATGACCAGCCAAAAACGAACGAATCCAACCAAGCAAAACCAGGACCAACTCTAACCTCAGCTTGTGAATCAACACATCATGAGAAACAACATCGAATGCCTTAGAAAAGTCGAGCAGCACAACATATACGGCAAAGCCATCATCCACCCAGTCCGAAACATCCGAATAAGCCAAAAGAAGCTGATCCCCAGTGGACTGAAATCGCCAGAATCCAAACGGGTGAGGGAGCGAATCTTGTGGGTTGTTGTTGTTGTTGTTACTTAGTTCTAGCTCCTTCGTGGTAATGGAGCCACGGGTGGTGCAGAGCCCTAATGTATGGATACCTACCAACCTGTGCATGTTTGTGATGGAACAACTAGTGCAGGCCCCTATATTTGACCTCTGCCCCATTATAAATTGTTGCTGTCTTTTGAGTGCTCCCACAGAGTTTTTAACATTCTCGTGCCAATAATTAGTTGCATAAGAAAAATTCTTGAATTTACATGCCAATTGAATTTGTAAATTCAAGGTGTGCCATGGAATAAATGTTCTAACTTTCCCTGCCTATTGAATACTGTTACCAATGAATTTGAACGCAAGGCAAGATCTTGTTGATATTTCTGTAAACTAAATGGTACCAGTGAATTTAAAAGTGAGGCAAGATAATGATGAAATTTGTCAGCTGTTTTATCAACCATCATGCCTACAACAAATTGAAACTGCACAATTTAATATTTACCAACGTGAAATGATGTCTCTATTCACCTGGAAGGGTTGAGCCATGTGAACCAGAGCCAGAGAACTGGTAACATCAAATCATGATTCATTTCCCTATTGAGGATATATTGTGTTGTATATCACTATGAGAAATATATTATACTGCGCTCATGTCTCAGCTGGAATTCGTAGGAAATAGTATTTTTTGCTGGCCTGGATCTCTGCGTTCCTCTCTGGCAGAGTGATGAGTGAGAGGCAGTTTTAGCTGCCCAGTTGATGTGACTGGTGTTGTTCTTGGACCACTGCTGTTCTTCTTTACCTGATCTTTACGTGAAGCTTCCAGCTCCCTGCCACGTCCCAAGGCACCAGGAAGGACAGAAGGAAAACCAACCCTGCAAGGAACAGGAATGCATGAGAGTGCCCGGGAATCAAGTGAGGCCTGCACAATCACAAAGTACAGCAAGCCATACAGAAGAAAAGGCAGGCAAAGACAATGTGACTGGAAGTGTGCTTGTCAGTTATATGATCAAAATCAAATGCAATACAAATAGCAAGGATATAAAATGGGAGGAAACATAATAAGGCAGACGAAATTATGATAATATACAGATACAGACACTAGGCCGCATCCCCCAGAAAGGGTGGTGGCCGACGGCAAGGCGCACCTCACACCCTCATACGCTCACACTCACACAACTTAGCCCTTTTGTGCTAAAGATAATATGTCATCAGTAAAATGTAATAAGTGAAAGAAATACAGTATAACTATATACAATTGATATCAAAATGTAACTGTCAAATCATTATAGTTAAAAAAAAAATTTCCATAGAAATGCACAGACCAAATGTAAACAATGCAGTCAATAAAGGAAGGCAAGAGGCATTTAAAAACAGCAAAATGTCCACAAGAATATGAAAAGAGAGAAATGAGATTGTTGAACTGAATTCCTTTGTCTTGAGTGCAGCTGGTGGCACATATGTGTAGGCTGATGTCAGATACAGACAGTAGGCCGCATCCCCCAGAAAGGGCAGTGGCCGACGGCAAGGTGCACCTCATACCCTGATACGCTCACACTCACACAACTTAGTCTTTTTGTGCTAAAGGGTCCGGTCGATAACCCCGCAACACACACTCTGGGTCACGAGTGCGGTCCAGGGATCCGTTGTCAGCAGCAGAGTCCGACAGTTTTCACTGCTTTCCCCCCGCCGCATCATGATGCCCCCCCCCACGACTATCCCGACAACATGATGCCAATGGCGGGAAAGCACATCAGAGCAGCGTCAAAATGAACCATTCACAACAATTCCACACTCACGCCCGTTCATTGCACGCTCTCTTGCTACTTCCACATTCATGTCTCTCCTTCCTAACGCCTGCTTCACACCATCCTTCGACCCAAACTTCGGTCTACTTCTAGGCCTGCGGCCACTCACCTCCGCCTTCATCACACTTTTTACCAATCTCCCTTAATCCATCCTCTCCATGTGCCTGAACCATCTCAGAACACGCGAATCCTCTCTGTCCTCCAACTTCTTCACCATCCCCAGCATCCTCCTCAAACATTTCATCTCGAGAACATTCAACCTTCTTCTCTCCTCTGCTCTCACCCAAGTCTCAGGTCCGTAGAGCACAGTTGGAACAACAACACCCTCATACAGCCCTCTCTTTGCTTCCATCCCCAACGTCCTACAGCTCATTACACTCTTCAGTGCCCCCAATACTTTACACCCCTCCTTCACACGCGCATTCACTTCAGTTTCTACTAGTTCAGTAATTTCCTCATGAGAGCTCAGATACTTAAAACCCTGAACTTCCTCCAAGAGCTCTCCCTTTAGGGGGACACTAATTTTGCTTGCATTGACGGTCCTCGAGAATCTCATTACTATACTTTTACTCACGTTCACTCGACGCTTCCTCCTCTCACACTCTACCAAACTCCGACACTAGCCTACATAGCTTCTTCTCTGAATCCGCAACCAGGGCCGTATCATAAGCAAATAACAACTGGCTCAACTGCCTACTCCGCCCATTTGCTTCTTACAGTCCCAAGCCATGACCCAGCACACTCATGCTCACCTCCCTGACCACTCCATCCATATAGAGGTTGAACAGCTAAGGAGACATCACGCAGCTTTGTCTCAGTCGCACTTTCACTGTGAACCAATCACTCACCTCGCTTCCCACTCCGAGACATGCTCGGCTGCCAACATAGAACGTCTTCACCGCTTTCAAGAGATGTCCGCTCACTCCATTCAAAAGCAACACCCTTCAAAGCGCTTCCCTGTCAATCCTGAGGTATGCCTTCTCCAGATCCATGAAGGCCCAGAACAAATCCTTTCTCTTTGCAAGGTACTTCTCACAGACCTGTCTCACTGCAAAAATCTGATCGGCACACCCTCTCCCACTCCTAAAGCTATACTGTTCCTCTCCAATTGCGCAGTCTGTACAGTCTCTGATCCTTTTGATCAGCACTCACCCGTACAACTTACCAACCACACACAGCAGGCTGATACCTCTCGAGTTGCAGCATTCATTTTCATCTCCTTTGCCCTTACACAGCGTAACAATGCAGGCACTACGCCACTCAATCGGTACCACGCCTGCCACAAAACACAAGTTCAGTAACCTCACCAACCATTAGACAATCGTAATTCCACCCATCTTCAGGCACTCGGTCGCAACGCCATCCAAACCAGGGGCTTTCCTTGCTTTCATCACCTCCACCTCTTCCCTGGTAATGTCCGCCACCAGTTTTTCTCCCAAAACTGACGTCCGAGCACCACCACCCACAACAACAATGTCAGCCTCTCTGTCATCCGCAACATTCAACAACTCATCAAAATATTAGGCCCACCTCTTCCGTACATCACCACTTTCCAACAACAACTGGCCGTTTTCATTTTTCACCACTTCCTCCTTTCCGGTCTCTCCCTCTCTCACTCTCTTCACCTCTTTCAAAAACATCTTTTTGTTTTCCTCAAAATTCTGGCACAACCGTCTGCCCCACCTGGCATCAGCGTCTCTTTTGGATCTCCTCACCACCCGTTTCACCTCGTTTCTCCTCTCTCTATAGCTTTCATAAGTTACCACCGACTTCACCTGCAACCATTCCTCAAACGCTCCTCTTTACCGTGCCACCGCCAGTTGGACCTCCTTGTTCCACCATTCGCAACCTTTCCTTCATCACCCGCCCACACGGCGCGCATCACACACATTCTTCGCACATCTCAGCAACGCATCCTTTAACGTCTCCCTTTTCCTCCACACCTCTCAGGTCCTGTCCTCTCACGTTGTCATATTCTTCCCTCAACGCCTGCTGCTGATGTCAGAGGTAGCGCTAATTTGGTTGAAGAGTTCCCCTGACTAATCACTGTTACACCACAATCATTTCCGCTATTTGTGTGTGATGGATGCTGGATAGATGAGATTTTGGTGCTGTGGAAGGAATCTTTTGCTTATGTTGAACTACGGTTGTGGTTGATGTTGTCCACAGCCGCTGTCGATGGACATACTACACCTTCCATCATAAAGTGCTGGCAGACACCATTGGAAATGGCCGATGCAATTTGCAACATCCTCTCATAGGACACACAATCCCAAATTGAACAGTAAATCAGCCAGGCTCCCTACTTTATGTTAATGCGTGGATCTTGAGAGACAAATAGAGAGGGAGTGGTGTTCCTTGGTTTGGGCTGCGACATGTTGACTTTGATGAAGCAACTTTTTGATAATGCTTCATACTGTTGAATACCAACACTTGGAAGAGGTATGGCAGGTTTTGTGGGGATTCTGTAGACCACTCTGTCTGATGCTTGATATTTGCTTCTTCGAGTATCGTGTTCACTAGAGCCAAGAGCAATGCTACCATCATTTATATATATTTACAATCGCTCTTATTAGTCATTCCAACCAAGAGTTTACAATTGTTCAACTCTATTCAGCTATTTTCTCTCATAAGTTTACAATTGCTTGCATTTTCTATTTCTGTCAAGATTTGTATTATTATTATTGCCCTACCAATAATTTTAGTTATCAAGTGTTTACTCTATAAAACTCCGAAAAGAGCCTTGTAAGAGGTCTAAAAGACTTTGTCTATTGTTGTATTTAGCCATTCCTCTCGAGAGTAGGATAAAGTAATTGCAATGACGACTGGACCAACGATGACGCATGAACCAATAATAACACATGAACCTGCTATCACGCATCGCCGGAAAATAACAACCTATCTGCAATTGAATGGTATCTAACAAATGTTGCTAGTTCAATGTATAATCCAATCATTGTTCATAATACTGATCTGTCAACGATCTTTTTAAACCTTTCCATTCTTGACTCACGATGTTCCGCGTTTCAGAAGCTTCATAACTGGCACCTTTACCGTTTACAATGCCTCATCCAATGTTTTTGTTAGCCAGCAGTGTGCCTTCTACTTCAAAGCTCCTTTAACTACCCTCTTGCCCTTCTACAGATCCACAATGCTACCTACCACACCGGTGAGGGCCTCATCCGCTGCTCGCACTGCAAGTTCACGACCGCGCGTCGCGAGAGGTTTCGCCACCACCTCAAAATCCACATCAAGTCAGGCGAGGCGCTCCCAAATGCCTTGCAGCTCTTCAACGACAAGTGCGCTAAAGAGACGCAGGAGAAGAGGAAGGCGGAGAGGCTCAGGATTAGAGAGGAATCACAAAACAAGGCGACAGAGACGGAGAGGCTAGGGCCTGTGAGAGTCATGGCGTCTCCCAGTATCAAACTTGAGGATGACTCGGATTCGTCATCCTCTACCCCTTGTTTCCAGTCGAACAGATCAGCTCTGAAAATTGCTACCAATAATTCCTTGAATACTTCGGTTCATGGTGACGATTTGAAGAAGCAGTCATTAGTAGCAGTTTATTGCAGAGATTTTTCCTTGAATAGTTCCACCAACGGCAGTTCCAACGTATCTGATCAAGAGAATATCATCCAGTTTGAGAGCAGCAGCGACGGCGACGTGTTCACCGTCCCCACCGAATCCTACGTGTGCGACCGTTGTGATTTTGTCTCCTATAATAAGCGAACATTTGCTCGTCACAAAGTGAAGCATGATCAAGAAAGGATGTTCTGTGAGTTTTGTTCATTCTCATCTTCTGATAAAGCCTGCATTGAGGTTCACAACGCTTGCCATGAGGGTGTCCGGAAAGCCCTGTGCCCCTTCTGTGAATTCTCTTCCACTAGTCAGCTCTGCTTGAAGCGTCACGTCATATCGCACTCCTCTTCCACCTCACACTTCTCCACCGACGTCGTCAACGACACTGATGAGCATGAAGGCTTTGGAAGTGGTTTGAGAGGAACTAGTATTGGCCTCATACCTACAGGGCGACAGAGAGACTCGTTGTCTGTTGTCGCTTCTTCGTGTCTTCAAAAGTACTATCATGCCAAAGGTTTTCTCTTCGATACTATTCATTCTTCACACAAACTTTCCCCGCATTCCAAGCAAAACATCTACCTTCAGACGTCGGGAGTTATGTTCGATGAGTATCACATGACTATATCATGAGTGGATATTAAGCTAATCTAGTCGGGGGTGCTGAGGCGGCAGGTAACTTAGGCAATTGTTTCACATTAACAATTCATATAGATATATTTTTCAATAATCAATTAAGATAAAAAGACTGCTGGATTCCGTATTTTTTATACCTGCAGGAACGTCTCGTTAGTTTGTTCTTGTTGTTGCTTCCATTGTGGTGTTGAAGTTCGTAGTCTTTGATTTGTTAATTTCACTATATGCGTCAGTGTCGTAAATGTTCAGGCTGAAATGTACTGCAGCTGCTGTTCAGTTGTTTTTTCCCTTGATTAGTGCCTTGTTGCGAGACCGCCCTCAAGTAAGGAGATATTGTTGATGCAGTCATGCTGTGAAAAACCTATTGAAATGCCGATGGTGTCAATTTTGAAAATGTTCCTATCTAATACATGTGGTTGAATTATAATGGAAAGAAAAGGGTTAACCAGGTATTGAATAAGTTATGGAAACTATATTTGCCTAGCTTCACAAAGATCGGCAGGTGTTGAGCATCCCTGCTTTGTTCTATCGCTACATTGATAAGTTACGATTGTGAAAGGCATTTTTGGCATGATTTTTTACTATGTACTATTATTAGCACCTGTTCTAGAAATAATAATATCTACATGTTGTGCTTCAAGTACTGAGGTTGTTAGTATTTGAAACCATCCTTTGGCACCCGTGCATACCTTAGAGATTTGCAGCGTAAAAGACATGGGCGTCACGCAGTAGTGAACCCAATCACTCTGATCGAGTGCTAGAAACTGTTGAAATGTACAAAGGATTTTCAAGATTTTGTTCAATGGGGAGTCTTTTTGAATGAAGCCAGTTGCAGTAAAGAAAGATTCTTCGTTAACAATTTAACTCTATTACTAAAACATAGAAGAAGCTACATAGCTACTTAATTGAATACTGCTATGTATATTTTTAGCTTCGTATTCATAATGCAATTCTACAGATACAGACACTAGGCTGAATCCTTAAGGAAGGGGGGTAGCCGACGGCAAGGCGATCCTCACACTCAACTCATACACTCGCACTCAAACAACATAGCCCTTTTGCTCATAAGAATCTGGCCGGAAAACTCCGCAGCACACACTCCGGGTCGTGAGGGCGGTTCGAGGTCAGTGTCAACAGGAGGGCTCTAAAATATTGACTGGTTTAACCCTGCTGCGACATAGTGACCGATCCTCTCCACCCACGACCAACCCTTTCCTCAACGTGATGCCAAGGGCTGGAAAACACATCAGGGCGACATAAAAAAAAAAATCATGCATTCACAACCTTTCTCCACTCACGCCTCATTGCACGCTCCTTCGCTACCTCCACACTCGTGTGTCTCCTTCCTAAAGCCTGCTGCACTAGAAAGCCTTGCCTTTTCACCAATATTCATTCTAATCATGTGCTCGAACTATCTCAGAAGAACACGCGAATCTACTCTATCCACTAACTGCTTCACCATCCCCGCTCTAATTCTAGGAACATCGTTATTGATCATGTCTCACAGCGTCACTCCAGCCACGCCCCTCTAACATTTCATATCGAAAACATTAAACCTTCTCCTCTCTTCTGCTCTCATCCCTCAAGTCTCAGTTTTGTGGAGCATAGTTGGGACAACAACCCACCCATACAGCCCTCTCTTTGCTTCCATCCCAAACGCAGCTCATTACACTTTTCAGAGCACCCATCACTTGAATCCCTTAGTTCACTCGCAACTTCACTTCAGTTTCTACTGTGCCAAGTACTAGAACTGAACTCTCCCCAATTCTACTGAGCCAAGTACTAGAAACACTGAACTCTCTCCAATAATTTTCCATTTTGGAGTATAATAATTCTGTTCGCATCGACACTCCTCAAAAATCTCCTTAATTTACTTTAACCCACGTTAATTCGAAACTCCATCCCCTCACACACACTACCAAACTCAGATACTAGCCTACACAACTTCTCCAACCTGCCACTAGTGCCGTATCATTCGCAAGCAGTAATCGACTCAATTGTCAGTTACGCCCATTCGCTTCCATCAGCGCTAAGCCACAAACCATTACACCATTACACATCCTTGTCGAGATTAACAGACAAATACATAATGAATCCTCGTCTCAGTCTCACTTTCACTGTGACCGAAGCATTCACCTTGCTCCCCCTTCTGACACATGCTTTGCTGCCTACATAAAAACTCTGAACCGCTCTTAACTGGATTACGCCCACTTTATACAAACGCAATACCCTCCGCAGCGCTTCCCTGTCGTAGGCCTTTTCCAGATCCATGAAGGCCCAGAACAGATCTGTTTCCTTTGCAAGAAACTGCTCATGGACTTGTTTCACTGCAAATATTTGATAATCTCTAACCCATTTGTGATCAGCACACTTCCGTACAACTTACTGACAACACATAAAAAACTGATACCTCTCGCAATAGTTTTTATATCTTATACCCAATTACAGAGAAACAACGCAAGCACTGCGCCACTCAATCGGCACCACGCCCGACACAAAACACAGGTACAGTAGCCTCACCAGCCATGCGACCATCCCTTTTTTAGGCACTCAGTCGTAACGCTGTCCAAACCAGAGACCTTTACTGCTTTCATCACTTCTACTCGCTCCGGCATCTCTTCATTAATAATGTCCAAAACAAGTCTTTCCCAAAACCGGTATCCAGGCACCACCACTCACAGCAACAACATCCGCCTCTTGATATCCTAAACATCCATCAACTCGTCAAAATACTCGGCCCACCTTTTCGTATATCGCCATTTTGCCACAATATCTGGCCGTTTTCATCTTTCGTCGCCTCTTCCTTCTTTCTGACCCTCTTCACATTTTTCTAGAACATCTTTTTGTTCTCAGAGTTTTGACACAACCGTCTGCCCTACCTGGCTCTCTTTGCTCTCCGCACCACCCGCTTCACCATCTTTCCTCTCGTTATAGTTATTATAGGCCACCACCAACCTCATTTGCATTTGCTCTTTAAAGGCTCTTCTCTTCTGCGCTACCACCAGTTTGACCTCTTCGTTCCACCACACACATTTTTCGCACACCCCCAACGCATCTTGGAACGTCTCCCATTCTTCATCAATCAATATCTCTCCGGTCCTGCTCTCTCCTGCTGTCAGTTTCTCCCTCATAGCCCATTGAAACTCCTCAGCTCTGCTTTCCACATTCAGTTCACTCACCTTCACTATTTCTCGGCCTCCACCGACTCAATTGTACCCCTTCCACCTCTGTTCAGCCCTTAATCTTCCTTCCACCAGCAGATGGTCAGACATTCCTCCACCCTCACCTCTCAACACACACACATCCACAACTCTCCTCGGAATCAGCACTAAATCCATCAGTGCTCTCTCCACCTCTGCACATTGGGCTGCCCGTACCCATGTGTACTTGTTGGTATCTCGCTTCTTGAACGAGCTGTTTCCAACCAACAGCTTCTGCTCCATGCACAGTACCCCCTATTAGATTTTTTCCACTGTCATTTCTACCGTGAACACAATTCCTCCCTACCACGTTCTCCACCACTGCATCTTCAACTCTTGCATTTAGGTCATGTAGTGTAATCACATTGAAATGACGTCCAAAACTCGAAATACATTCGCTCAGGGCAATCCAAAATTACTCCCTCTCTTCACTTTTTTACCGCTACTAGGTCCGTGAGCACTCACCAACGTCCAGCTTTCTATTCATAACATATCTCACTCAGATCAATCTTGAGGGCACCGCATTCCACCTCGTAATGCTACTAGCTAGCAACCGATCACTCAATGTCAACAAACCTCGCGCCCAACCTTCATCCACGCCTAGCTTTCTTCCACTCAACACACCAAACTCACATTCGACCTTACCTCTCAATTTTTCACTCAGCGCCAACGCAGCAAACTTCTTCCTTACAAACATCTCGCAAATCTCTCGAGGGACTCGCAGCCCTTCGCTTCGTCCCTATTAGTTGCCTTCCACGACAGGCAAGGGGTTACAGTGGCACGACTCATAATCCCCCGCCACAGGACCAAGTGTGATAGTACTCTTTTATTTATTTAACTCTTCAGCTTTGGGAAAATTGATTTTGTTCGATGATTCAATGACTGGTCTAAATTTTTTTTTTAGTCGAAGTTTTATTGTTGAAGGTGCACTAAATTTTGCGTAATCGAAATCCTGTTCACAATTTATATCGGTGGAATAGAGTCAATTTAATGACATGGCAGTCATTTAAAGCTTTAAAATAGTCTAATATAATTACTGGAGCGTATTAACCAATTACCATCTGAAGAAATGCGCACGAATGACCAGCGTTTTGTGTTTGTGTGAACACGTTCTAGTACTGTTACTACTCAGCGCCAACTCTCCGAGCTGGTCAACTTCCATAGAACAGGTGATTGTGGGTGTACAATAGTTTGGCTTCCGAACAATGTATAAATTTTGCTCATTGCTCATTCACGTGATCGTTTAATTACTTGGATCAGCGGTCACATTCAGCTGTTGAACTTGAACGGTCTGCGTGGCAAATTGACTGAATTCTTCTTGGTCGGGAAAATTATATTTCTTAATATATTTTTCAATCATTTTTCCTTACAGAGCGCTTTCTGAAAAAGTATTTACAGATTGTTTATCATTAACACTACCCTAGCAAAACGAAGTGGTGGAGAATTTTAATTTTTATATTAAAGAATTTTCTCTACTACACCCAGTTATCACTTCTCACGCCTGTTCTCTACTATTAAATTGACTACTATCAATATTTCAGCCTTATTTTGTTCTCTCTCTGTCACCGTTACAGTAGTCACTGATGGATTTTAGAGAATATTTTCGCCACTTTCTAAGATGACTTTAAAGGGGTTCCAATGTGATCCTTGCTCCACTCATTGAATATTATTCGTAACATAATTTATATGATTGGATTTTTATTTGTAATCCTTTTTACTTGCGCTGTTTATTAGTTGCTAGGTTTGTATCTTTGTAAAGTTGCAATTGGTTGTATGCGGTGTTGAATTTGTGCAATTTTTTAAAGAATCTTCATTTTATACAGTTTCTGGTTAATGTTGTTGGAATGTACCTAAAAATTGTGTTAAATTTCGCCTCGCTTCCGATATATATCGTTGCAGGCCGAAGCCAATCGCCAGCAATATACTCCTAATGAGAGATAAAGAAGCCAGCTCCAATCTCCGCACAATCTCGTGCATGGAATCTCCGTGTGTGAACCGCGTTATTAGACTTAAACTCCAGAAGGATGGTTACACAATGTCTTATCTATGCTCTGAATATATTTTAAGTTATGATGCTGCCGCATGATGAACTCCTTGCTAGGACCGTTTTCTGCGACAATTTATTTTCTTTCATTTCATTCCTGATGTTTTCGAGCGTCAAGTTGCCTTTTCTGAATGCAGGCAGGCGACCTAGTAACGCGCCTGTTCCAAACTCTAAATCGTAAACCAAAGACAATAAACTGCACCAAGACGCGCACGCAATGTTATATTAGACCGTCCATTTATGTCCATTCCCAAGGTGGTAGCGCAGATTATCCTAATCAATTGAAAGTTCGGTGGCCGGAGGACATTGATTCCAGTGCAGCATAAAGCCTTGACGCTCTATTCCAATCAATTGAAGCAAATCTCACCCAGCACTCACATGTAGCCAAGATACAACGTTCTATTTCATGTAGCTAAAGGTCATTTTTAAATGTATTGTAACTTAAATCACTGTAGAGACGTCCATCGGTCAGAGGGCGCTTCAAATTGGAAGATTCTATAACCCTGCCTGCGCGGCTTTGTCTAATTCATTGTCTTTGCTAATGCTTAAGTTCGTTGCTTAGCTTTTAGTTGCAACCATCGAGAAAGTGTACGTCTGAGCTTTTCCATGCAATCAAGTCAGGCTATATATTTAGACACGGGCCTCTACCCTTTTCCATTTATTGCATCACATTCACTGAATGTCCTGGTACTAACAACGCCAGAATATTTTTTTTCATTTTTTTGTACTTCCTTTCAATGAGATAGTATGTATTTATGTTCGTTGTATTGGTGTTATGTATACGGCTCTTAGTATGGAGAAAACTTTCATTTTTATATACATACCTTAAATCGCACAATTTCAATGCTGGTATGTTGGAAATGAAACGCGATAGCAAAGTCCCTATTTTTGGAGCCTATAGTACTGGTGAACTAATTCAAAAGCAAATAATAATCAGCCCTCGCCAGAGTGTTGCATCTCGGGGAGATCCGAGTCTTGGTACCAATGTGGTCTTGGTCAAATTTCCTTAGATGGTCTAGCAATTGTTTATTAGGGCATCTGAGGTTGTTGCCCGTATTATTTTCCTACAAATGATCCTTCTTAGCTCTTTCAATTTCATTTCGTCTGTAAGCTCTTGTAAGTGTATTTAGTAAGCGAAGTACTATCTTTTACAAAGATTGAGACCTTATTTTTAATTTCTCGCTTTATTTAAACTTCATTTAAATCAAATTGTATGTAGTTAGGTAAGTTTTTATGGTTGTATGTTTACAGCCAAACGTCTGGAGGAAATGCATTTGTGTAAATCCGTTCTATAAAACGTACAATCTTGGTGCAGGGATGTCGTAAACAAAACACGAAATTAAAAATGGTCTATTTTTGTAACCGATAGTACCTACTGTAGTTCCCGCCTTCATATGCCTTTTAAGAAACTTTTGTATGCCTTATTAGTGCCTTCATATTGTCTAAGCTGCCTGTCGCACTGATGGGAAAGTAGTTCTTAATAGTGTGTCGTGTTATAATGTACAAATCACTACAAATAAAAATATCCAATTGGAAAGTTATTCTTGTGGCCCTATTCTAAATACTTCCTTAGACGTTCGCTGCTTAATGAGCATTGTCTTGTGCTGTAGTAAACCCGACCACTCCGATCTAAAGAAAATCGTCTTTAACTTGACGTTGCACAATTTGCTGGTTTGACGTTCGACGCCAGAAGAACGCTGTCTCCAGTGCGCTAGGAAGCCTAATCAAGAAAACCCCCTCCCCCTAGGCATCTGTTAGGTTCACGGGCCGCACGGAGTCACGGCCCAACCGGGGGAGGGGGGGGGGAAACAGCCTTATTTCCCTTCAGACTCCCCTCTGTTCTTCACCCTTCACTATCTCTCCTTTTCTCCCCCAGCCTGATTTTATTAACTTTTACTTACCTCATTTGCATCTTATGTTTTGTTCAAATTTCCTCTAAACTTGTCTCTGACTTCTTCTTAACAACTTTCCTGGTAGTGGTTGCTCACAAACACATACACGCACGCACACACAGATACGCACACAGACACGGACGCGCACACTCAAACATGCACATGCTGGTTCTAACTATTCTCCTTTCGGGTGGCAATAACAGCCAAGTTGTGCTCCTTCTATCATGCAACTTCTCTCTACGACTATTCCTTCTTCTTTCCATTCTTGCTGTTCTCATGCGTGACATTCTCAACACCTAGTGAACATCTCATACATGTGATCTACGTTTCCTGTCTCTTTTTCATCTTCCTCCTCAGCAGGTGTTGGAGCGCGTAGCCCGGCATCTTAAGGACTACTGCGAATCCTTGGGGCTCTTAAGCAGGGTAGGTAGTATGTTATTCCTCCTTACTACCATCCGGGGAGTGCTGGGACCAAATGGCCTCAGCACCTTAGGAGTTCCTGTACCTCCTGTGGCACCCGTACATACCATAGACGTTCGCAACGTAAAGGACCCTCACTTTGCGCAGTAGTAAACTTAACTCGAACATTAAACGGGTCAGGCAGTGAAATTCTGCTGGATCCCCTGGCACGCAGGAGTAAGAGGAAACGAATTCTGCTGGATCCCCTGGCACGCAGGAGTAAGAGGAAACGAATTCTGCTGGATCCCCTGGCACGCAGGAGTAAGAGGAAACGAACTTGCGGACTCGCTTGTTAAACTGGCATCTGCTAGCCAAGAACAATTTTTTGCAATACATTACCGGGACTGGTTCCCTATCATCAACTCCCATATAACATCCCGATGGAATGAAATGTGACAACAGAGTGGACAAAAAATGCTTTCAGTCGAACCCTCAGTCGGAGAATGGGAAACCAAGTTCACCAACAGAAAAGACCAAGTGTCCATCAACCGCTCGCGCACAGGAGACACGTGGATAAGTTACAACCACCTGATGGATGTCGAGGTAGGACCAAACGCGCTACCTTGCCCCTGTTGCCACCAAGTGGCTATCAGCGTGAAACACTTACTGATGGATTGCAACGCACTCGCGGCAGCCCGACGAGCGTTCCTAAATCCCCCTTGTAACCTACAAAGCCTACTCACGGACTTTAGGAAGCTGTCTAAACCCCAAACACCTGTGCAAATGAGGTGGTCTCTCCACCCCATTACGCACAGAAATAACAACACATTTTACGAAGATACGCGTTAATTCTTTACTCTCTCGTAAGCGCTAGTACGCGCATATGCCACATTTGAAATATGAACTGACCTCATCTTGACATGACTTTTATTTTCGCCCGCGAGGCCGTGTGAACTTGCCTGAATCGACGGTCGCGCCCTACGGGGGAGCCTATTATGACTCAGGTTGAGGCTCTGGTGGAAATGAGGCCCAAATCAAATTGAGGACTGCCGATGCGAGCAGTATTAGTGTCCTCCTAAATGGAGAGTTGTTGGAAGAAATTCAGTGTTTTAAGTAACTGGGCTCCCATTTGGAGAAGACTGAACTAGTGGAAACTGAGGTGAAGTCGCGAGTGAAGGAGGGGTGTAAAGTGTTGGGTGCACTGAAGAGCGTAATGAGCTGCGGGACGTTGGGGATGGAAGCAAAGAGAGGGCTTTATGAGGGTGTGGTTGTCCCAACTGTGCTGTACGGAGCTGAGACTTGGGTGAGAGCAGAGGAGAGAAGAAGGTTGAATGTTTTGGAAATCAAAATGTTTGAGGAGCGTGGCTGGAGTGTATCTGACATACAAGTTCACAAACGACGTGGTTAGAATCAGATCGGGGATTGTGAGGAAGCTATAAGGACGTTGATTCGCGTGTTCTGAGAGGGTTTGGGCACATGGTGAGGATGGACGAGGGAAGATTGGTGAAAAGAGTGTGGAAGACAGAGGGGAGTGGACGTGGGCCTAGAGGTAGACCGAAGTTTGAGTGGATGGATGGTGTGAAGCAGGCGGTAGGAAGGCGAGACCTGAGTGTGGAGGTAGCGAAAGAGCGTGCACTCGTTAGGCGTGAGTAGAAAATGATTGTGAATGGATGAGTTTTGACACTGTTCTGATGTGCTTTCCCGCCCTAGGCTCATCGTTGAGAGACGGGATGGTCGTGGGCGGAGGAGCACGGTCATCATGACGCGGCAGGGGTAAACCAGGTGTCGCCCTTCAATATTACATCAGTTAGGTGTCGCCCTTCAATATTACATCATTCAGGTGTTGCCCTTCAATAATACATCATTTAGGTGTCGCCCTTCAATATTGAATCATCAGATGTCGCCCTTCAATATAACATCATTCAGGTGTCGCCCTTCAATATTACATCATTCAGGTGTCGACCTTCATAGTGACATCATTCAGGTGTCGCCCTCCAATATTACATCATTCAGGTTTCGGCCTTCAATTTTACATCATTCATGTGTCGCCCTTCAATATTACATCATTCAGGTGTCGCCCTTCAATATTTTATCATTTAGGTGTCGCCCTTCAATATAACATCATTCGGGTGTCGCCCTTCAATAATACATTATTCAGGTGTCACCCTTCAATACTACATCATTCATGTGTCGCCCTTCAATATTACATCATCTCGATGTCACCTTTCAATATTACATCACTCAGGTGTCGCCCCCCTTCAATATTACATCATTCAGGTGTCGCCCTTCAATATTACATCATACAGGTGTCGCCCTCCAATATTACATCATTCAGGTGTCGACCTTCATAGTAACATCATTCTGGTGTCGCCCTCCAATATTACATCATTCAGGTTGCGGCCTTCAATTTTACATCATTCAGGTGTCGCATTTCAATATTACATCATAAAGGTGTCGCCCTTCAATATTACATCATTCAGGTGTCGCCCTTCAATATTACATTATTCAGGTGTCGCCCTCCAAAACTACATTTTAGATGTTGGGTGATAATAATATAATTAATTAAAATATGAAACTAGTTTGGTAATTTGATTAATAATTGAATAACGAGCAATCAGGTAATTAATTACTGTATGAGCTCAAGTGAGCCAAAGGAATGCTAAGTTAGGCTTCCTTTATCAAGGCCTTATTAGTGTTGACTCCAATTTATAAGAAGGTAGGTGTATGATGCCGCACCAATAACATGAACAGGGAACAATAAAAGAGACAATGCAGTTTTCTGTGATAATATTCCCTTGACTTAACTTCAGGCTGTGCTGGGATAATATAGAAGGGGAAAGAAGAAGGATAGTTAGAGATAAAAGCCTGCAG
>SDVV010002154.1:0-23665 GCA_016164225.1 Gammarus roeselii | reverse complement strand
GTTTTCCTGTTGGAATATGATTTTTTTGTAATGATGAATGTGCTGCCCCTAACATTTCCATCTATTTTAACGAATATTGAATAAATCAACTCAACCTTGTTTCTACAGATCTGTGATGTAAGGTTCGCAGTCAACGAATTCTAGGATGTAATCTATACCTAAGGTATATAATTAGCAAAATATATATCAATGTACGACATCATAGATCAAATATCAATGAATGCAAAAAGAGTTATCTTACACTGCCAAATACATTAATACTTAGGCAACCTAACCTAACAGTCATCTTAACCAATAGTTATGTAGTTCATTCAAGTTTGATGCTTATGTATGAAATTGATATGTATGAATCTCTCCATTGGGGTGTATACTTACCATATCAAAACCAGATTGAATACATTTCTCCATTTTAATCCTGCAAATATCCTTTTGCAGATGTTTAGAGTCCAGAATTTTTATCAATATCTCGACAGGTAGGTTCCACAAGAAAAATTCACTTCATTTGTTGCAAAGTTTTTTAATGTGGATCAGTTATACGCGATATTAAGAACAAAGATCTAGTCATCCTAACCATATTGACCAATAATTAAATATTTTCATTCAAATTTGATAGTTATGTATGGTATGCAGTTATTGATGTATACACATGAACCCTACACATGGATGTATTTTACGTAGTTTTTTTTCAATATCCAACACCATGGACACACATGAACACCTCTGGACGCATTTACAGTGTCGTTAGCGTCACTCTGTCGGCACATACGCCGACACATGTGTCGACACAATGCATATATGAATGGTCGTTAGCGTCACTGTGTCGGCACATGTGCCGATGTGTCGGCACATGTGCCGACACATGTATCGACACAATGCATATATACAGGGTCGTTTGCGTCACAGTGTCGACACCAGGCAGTCATTTACATACATTTGTGCAAAAGGGTTACCATACACTGCCAGTTACAACAATACCAACCAACCTAACCCCACCCATAGAATAACATCCTTGCTGTTGATACAAGATATTTTATGTGCATCAGCTTCATGGTATGTTTTGTTAAAAGAAATAATCATCCTATCCTAACCTAACCTAACTTATGTACGGTTTTTCAGTCAATGTTTTATACGATGCATAATACATATCTCCACTTATCTCTACATTTTGATCAATTCTCTGCAGTTTGATACACACATCCAATTCTGATCTAGTAAATCGTCAAAAACCTAACCTAATCTAACTTATGTATGATATTCAGTCACTGTTTTATACAATACATAACAAATATATCCACTTGACTCTACAACCTTTGACAACTTGCGTCTCTCTTCTCTTTCCTATAGTTTTCTTATCCCTAACGATGACTTCGTTCCAAGATCTGATCGGACGCTGATTTATATCATACCATTCTGTAACACATCTAGATCATTTACCTCGAGCTAGGTTTTCTTGCATCATTTCAAGCCTTGCAACATATTTTTCTACTGATTTCAAAGATTCAATGTTTCATCCGCCTGTCACGATGTTCACAATTCATTACTTAACCTTCGAGTTTAGGATAATATAAACATTTCATTGAGAACATACATAGTTTTTTATTAGTATTTATTGGCAATATTCATCAATATCATCTACCTGGTTTTTGATATTTAAACAGCATTGTTCGTCATCCAACCGTACTTTTCATCACGATATTTCAGTATACTCCCAAAGTCCATCTCATACTCCATCATATCTTTGATGCGGATACCGAAGGCTATTCCGTTCCCGTGTGTCAATAAATATATCACTTCTTCTTCTTAAACTTAATTATTCGAATCTTTTCCAATTCAAAGTCATTCTGAGATTCATCGTTGAGAAATTGGCATACGATCCGGTGTCTCTTTTGTTCATAGGTATAATTTGTTGTCCAATTCCTCAGCTTTATTACAATCATGATGAAGATTTTACGCTTGTATCATATAAATTTCGAGATTTGTTTTTCTTATCCCCTCAACCGCCCCCCTCCCATCCTCCTAAACTTACTTACATACGAATGTAACGCGTCCACATCAGTTACCCAAGCAGACTTCCTTTTTCCTGCCCATTTATGAATGATAACTCCCACTCTTTTGATTCTTGTTTGTCCATTCTGAGATAACTTTTATTTCCAACACTAGTCAATATTTATTCGATCCGACTCATATCATATGTATGAAACAGGGAAAAATATACAATCCTTGGTAATTTTATGTTAGAATGAGTTAGGATTATGGTCATCATTACTGACCTTCAGTGAAAAATGTTAAAGTGGATGTGGTGAATGGTCGAATAAGTCAAATATTTTGAACGGGAACGCTATCTCATAACCAAAGCCTGAATTAATCAGAAACATCTATGTGTCTAAACTGCAAACGGAATACAAACATTTATAAATGTACGACTTGCGGGAATAAGCATCTAGCAGAGACCTGCGATTGGATAACATGATTGAGATGTACAATCAATTATTGAAGAATTTCAACACTAACACTCAACACAGATCCGGTAGAATAGATCTCCAAGGCAATCTGGAACCGGACCCAAATCCAATGTCGAGAGGGGGAACACACCAAATTATTTGAGGCATTCCATCTAAATAAGCGTATTTTATACCCAACATCCCATGAATTTAGGCAAATTTATATCGAATACAGATATATTCCCACGAGATCAAATCAAATGTACACCGACATCTAAAGAAAAATATCTAAATAAGATTCTCTTCACTACCCTAAGCAACAACGATTATTTATCATAAACGGCGTATCCAACCGTAACCACATGATGAACCCTACTCCAATAGCCGACGTGATCTAGTTCATGACTAATATCGCATACTAACAAAACAGTCATACCAAAAATAACTGACATTTAACGCTGAGTTAATGTGAAAAAATGTTATTTATACTATCATATCATTCAAATCTATAATAAATTCCTAGACCTAACTGATGCTATGCCTCTGAGAGTACAAATCCAAGCCTACTGTGTCATAAAAATGATCTCTATAATGTTTTACTAGGTCACTTTTCAGCAATCTACCACTGATATATAACAAATTTAGAGGAAACACACAGTCATGATACGATGCCACAGACGAACCTCGCATCTGTTAACCCATCGTCTCTGAACCGCCTTGAACAAAGACACATCCTGGACATAACCAAAATCTAGACACATGTACAGTGGTCAATAATGAGTCTCAGAGAGTGTGTGGGCGTAAAAAGCTGGGCTTCTGTTTTTCTGATGACCTGAGTATAACACTACAACTATGAGAAGCTTGTCGCATAACCTCACTAATAAACCCATGAAACTCAAGATCGACGTCTACAAGAACGTACATAATCCACGTTGAACATGGATGAACTCCAAAATAACAACCAAAGAGTATAAACCACCACTACACTAGGACCCATCCATCTAGTAAATTATCATCGAAACGTTAAACTACACATTTGCTAGGGATCAATGACGAAAGTTCCACAAAGATGCAGTACGGACTTACACCTCTTAAACATATATCCCTATGATTCTCGTGGAAAAAAACATAACATCAACAACATATATAAATTAGCTAAATAAGGTTCTCTACTCTGCTATAATTCACATAAAAATTGTACTACATTATGGTATCCATCCTAATAAATCGGTCCATTTACACCAACAAGCATAAACAGAATAAGCTTTTCCCTAGGGGACTCTCTATTTCCTCCCAAATATTGATGAATGGTTGTACAATATATATACAATACCCTAACAGCAAGACCAAGTTTGTAACAAATCGAGTGTTCTATATTTATAATCACTACGCCAAACATTGTACCAATGTGTGGAAAAATATCAATAAAACACTACAAAATGAACAATATGTAACTAAATTAGACCTGAAATAAGGTCTATAAAGTAGATACATACGTAATATATCATAAATTTTACAAATAACCAACAAATTGCATTGGAGATAGAAATTCTACAGAGAACCTACAAAACTGAAAGACCTATACTAAAACTCACGAGTTATAATAAAGCAAGAAGATCAATTCTCTATCATACCCAAAACATACATAAAAAAACATGATGTCAGAGAATGAACTATCATTTAACCAAACAAACAACTAACGTGAATAAGACACGGAGATGACTTATTTACATAACTGAAACCTAAAGTAAATACGGTATAGTATATCCAAAATCTAATGAAATTAGCCACAACTTCTGACCATAACAGGGATAAATTAACATCTCTTTAACTAAAGTTACTACGGCTAAATCGTAACAGATGGGTCATATATACATATATGAATACCACAATTATGCAACAACCGACACCATCATGCCTGAAATAATGTGGAAGCTGCAAGCCTAAAATAGCCTAAAATGCCTAAAACTGTATGAGTTAACTGATCGAAATTCCAAAAACAGCGCAAATTCAATATAAATCAATCGATCGCTACTAAGTATACATATCATAATATTTCAACTTACAGTAAATCCATATCGTTCAGGTATTTTCGCTAATGGAACACCGCGTTAAAGGTGCGCTGATATAACTGTTTCAAAATTGGATAATGCAATATGGGGTAGAAAAAATCTCGTAACGAAGATACAACATCCTAAGAAAAAATATATATACAATATCCGCAAACAACCTGACAAATAATCCATTCTATTTCTATAGATATTATATACATATGAAATAAATAGATGGGAAACACAGATCCTTGCCTTTAATCCTACCTTCAGGTTGGTAAAATTAGGGGCGTTCGCACACTAAGGCTGCAAATTGAGTTATATGACATGCCTATCACACTAATCCTATATAGTGATAAATGAACATTATACAAAAATACCCTCCCCCCCTCACCGCTACGAACCCACCAATCAAGCATCGATTGAGTCAAATATACCCTTAAGTGATTCTTCTCCAGGAATGATTCAGTCATCCTGTAAATATTGTATATATTTCTTCATCGGATATTTCACAGCATAGAAAAAACGAATGGAGGAGATACTGCAGAAAGAAGTAAAGCTTAGCGCAGGGTACTGATCAAAACAATCGGATAAAAATATCAATAAACTAATTGAATCTATGCCATCTGTAAAATTGATCAACAGCGAGCAACGTAGAAAATGATATCGAGGTTGAAAATTCATCATGAAGGTGTCCGGCAAGTGAGGCTTTTTAATATAAAATTATACATATATATTATTATAAAAAACAATACATATAAATGTATGTTCATCAATATCTCCAACAAACATTCAGAGGATACAGCATTGAACATGCAATATGAAAGCAACGAAGTTGCAATATCCCCCCCAAGCATTGAAATGCTAATACCCTTATGTAAATATACAACCCGTTAACATGTATAAGCTATCCGTTAGGTGACTCGGGACACCAAACCAGTTCCGGCACTCTCCACCCCTCGCCCCCCACCCCTTGTTCCTGCGCGAACCCCCGTACGCTCGGTGAGTCAGGGTTGCATGCACCGCGCCCTACCCCGCCCACCAAAAGTAACTCTATTTATCCCTATCTATATTCCTTCACTAATTTGCGTTTAGACGTTATACTAGCTACTACGGTATTAGTGAGAAACACCGAAGGTATTCATTCTCAGGGATGTTTAATGGCCCCTTGACAGCCCTATACAACTTGTTCGCTCGCGTACTTCTTCAAAAATTGCCATCGATAATGACCGAGGATCGAGCGTTTCAACCACAATGGGGCTTTCTTTGTGCCCGCAGCCCATTAGTACTATTATTTTTCTTCTTTAGTTGAGTCTGGTTCGATATTTTTTTACCAGCGTTGTTTAGAAAATTCCGATTATTTTTGTATTCAAAGTCGCTGTGTGACTCCGTATTGTTTATCCAACGCGGGGGAGGCACATATTTTACAGCTGATTAATGATAACGCTGTTGGATGTTCTCACGTTGTAATCACGAGCCCCGAAATATTTCCCCATCCATTGAAATTTGGCAGGTATGTATGTACAGACATTCAGCCGTTGCTCCCAACTAAGAGGGTGGCTGAGCTTGGTTGACACAGAGCGAGGAGGCGCCCAGTCTCCCAGCCAAAAGACCGCCTTGTCCATGCCGGAGATCGAGCTCGCGACATGCAGCATCTGAGGCTGGCACTGCAGTCGAATACGCTAACCACTCGACCACGGCGGCGCAAGTCGACCATTCGGCAATTCCGCCTTTTTTTTAAATTAACAACCTAAATTTGGTTGAAAGTGTTAATTGGTTTCCTTTTCTTCCGCCTTAGTTAATTGCCTGAATAATCCCAATTATTGAAGGCGATGATCCTATTGATAATAGCGATGATTTGCCTGCCATAAGGGAATAATTTCAAAACAAAACGATTAGCTCTATCTTGCTGAAACATGTATATTTCCAAACTCAAACACTTCAAGCTGCAAAGACGGTACAACGAACTTTGGAAGCAGGAGCATAGATGTTTTGTTTATCGATATCACATACGATATTGCTGAAGTTGTTATCACAATAATATTAGTCTGCTTGAAATCAATGTTTATGAAGATCATTCTGTAAGCAAATGCACAAGAAAAACTGAGTTTAATAAGTTCATTGAAGTGGTAACCACTTGTAATGGAAACCTGTTGATGTGGAAACCACTTTACTCTAGTCATTTCCTGGCTAGTGAGAAAATACAAAGTTAACATAATATGTTCGAACACACATGGTGTCAGGTGCAGAGGGCTCTGCAACCTGCACACCTATGGCCCACAAACCTGTTATTCAATCGGTGATATGTCGATTTGTAGTCAGCATGAACATTATTGAGCAACCAAGTACATTTAACGCAACGTTGTACAATTTTCTGTCATTAGACAAGCTGCCATCATTCTCCTTGAGAGAAGTTGCACGGACCAGCCTCTATACCCTTTCATCTTTTGTTTAATAAAATGCAATACTCTCCATGCCAATTCACGGTGCTCCAAGTGATGCCCGTAGGTGCATCTTTCTCAAGGGCGGGCCATGCTATCTCCGTCTTTCCGGAGCGGCCTACCGAAACGTGGAGTAGGTCACCGCCGAAGACTGTAGCGTGGCAGAGACGAAACTCTGTCTGATATCGAGAACTCAATTGCAGAGAAATTCAAAGCAGTTCCTTCTTTGAGCCTACCTATGAGCTGCCTTCGCTTGCGCAGGGAAAAATTTAAGCCGGTCGTGGTGCCTTTTTCCGGTCACGCAACTAGTAGACGGCGAATTTAATGTGCTGTCTATTGGGTAAATACATGTAAAACATATGCTGCTATTCATCCGATTTGAGGTTCTTGGGAACAAAATCAATCTATATTTATTCACGATCATATTAGACCATTAAACAACATGCTTCCCTCCATAGTCTTCTAGTAAATATCAATAATACTATCTTTCCTGAAACTTAGCACTCTTTTGACTTGTCCCTCGAAAATTTCGGTTCCGGTAACACTATCTTTCAATCCTTCCCACAAACAGGATGGTCGCGACGAAGGGGAATCAATTTTGGTATTCGAATCATTATTACATGTTTCACTTATACACATTAAAATGTGTCAATAATGTCTAGGAGTACTCGGTGGTGGAATTCAATACTAAGGACAGTGCTTGTGAAACAGAGTTGGAATATATCTCCTACCGGTTCCAGCGTGGCTAGTCGAGATCAATTTTTCTCGGTTTGACACTTTAGATTCTCATTTCTGATCTAGTGGTCATGTTTCACTAATTGCATTTTCTAAGGGCGATTCTATGATCTAGCTCATTAGGGATCAGGGCGATTCCATGATCCCTAATGAGCGAGAAAATATTACTTAAAAAACCTTAGGCAACATACACAGCTGGAGTAGATTTTTTGGACACTTTGATTCTGGCAATTTCAACAATGATATTTATTTAATATTTTGCATCAGTTAAACTGATCAACATTTGGTAATGAATTTCAAGATCACTCAGAACGGAATCTTGTGAGCATGAACTCAAAATTTGGCAACTTGTTAACTTAGTGGTCGAAAGTTCTTGTTGTGCTCCTCTCAGAATCTTTCACAAGTTTTGTTTCTAAGATTAATAACATTAATGAAAATAAATTCTGTTAACCTTGAATTTCAGATGTCGTCACAACTTTTAACAGTCACATGCATGTTAACTTTTGGAGCTCTCGGAACAATGAAATATTAAGCGCACATTCTGAAGCTGATCGCAACCGTATTACCTCACTACTAATAAATAAAAAGTAGATCATGATAACGCTTTTTTCTCAGTTCTCCAAATTTATCTCTTTCTTCTCGCTTGTTGTAGATTTGGGGCTCATTTGAGTTTGTTAACTAGATATTGTTTAGGTCATCCAAATCAATATAAATGATGGTGACAGGAAATATGTCCACGGCTTTTCTATTGGAATTTAGCCTATGCACAAAGCAAAACACTCAACTCGAAACCATCATCCGTTCCATGCATGAATAACTCTTGGCAGCGAAGGCTCAACTCCGACTGACCCTTTACTCGGCCAAAAATACTACACAAAAATGCGAGAAAGACTCCTCACGAAAAGGGTGGCACTTTTTGATTATTTAATTCAGGACTCGTCACTGGCACATCCTCATCGCGTTGAGGCGACTCTGGATCGTGGCACTCCTATGCCGTATGTGGAGGTAAAGGCGAACTATCAATAGATATGGACACTGATAGAATTTTTTGCAGGCTCAGACAAAATTGGTGAGGAAGTAGGAAGTTATGCTAACGATCATGCCCGGGTTCGGAAGGGTGGGTGAGTGAAATTTCGAGAAAGTCGTCGTGTTGCCAAGGATCGCACTCATGCTCTATATATGGTTTCACATATGTTTTTACCTCGCTGGTCTCTACCAAAACTTGGGAGAGGACATGGGTGGGTTTATGCATCCACAATCAGTTTTTTTTCTCCAAATTCTACAAGCCTTCTACCTCTGTTCGTTGCAGTAACCATACCGAAGAATTTAGCCTTTGACTGGGCTCAATAAAAATACCTTGAATACACATTTTTATTTCTCACAATTTCCATTGCTCCTGATTTGATACAGAACACCTTTCAGGAGAGTGCGTGGACGAAAAAAAATGTGCGATTACTGAAAATATGTGGTGCTTTTAATTGAAACACTACAGAACTGAATGGAGAATATGATTTATTTATTCAATGGTCTTTCATTGGCGCAGCAACTCGGACCACTCCGTCAGAAGCCTGCCCTTCGAACATCCGAGTATTTACACCAGGACCTATTGTCGGTCCGTCCCGAACACAAATACCAGCTCTCCTGTCTAATAAAGGAACCACAGGCTCTCCAATGATTCATTTGCCTGTTCTTATTATTATTCGATGTGAGGCATTGGTTAATGAGTTCCGAGGCTGCAGAATTATGCTGCATCATATGCAGGCTGCGCAAGCTCCGCGGTGAACAGCGCGGCTGAATTTCAGAGTCGGAAAGACGATTGAGCAGGCGAACCGCTAACAGTCAAACGGTGAAGGTGGAACCACATCTTCATTTGTATCAATGATAGAAATGCAGATAGAGAAAGAGGGCATTATAATCTGATGCAGAAAAAATTGTACGCCTTGCTAGATCGCTGCTAGTGATAAAAAACGGTTCAATACAACGACGGCGACGCTACGACGATGTCTGCGTTCTGACATGGGTCAATTCGTAGTCGAGCAGCGAGACAAGGAACTGGGGCCGAATGCAGGAAAGGTAAGAAGTTAAGCGCTAATAGACGTTCATTACCGTTGTAGAGCCAGAGGCCAGGAATTCCGAAGGGGCCAGAAGCCAGCGCTAGGAGATATGCTTTTCACTCGTCCTGTGTCATATTGCGTGATAGGTTGTGAGAAAGGGTATCCTGCTCGCAAATTAGTGAGTTTGTGAGTGTACCTACAATTTACTGAGCACGTTTACGTAGGATTTGCCTCTTTCATATTGCTGGAATGTGTGATTGGTGCAGACTGCTCTAAACGTAGCACATGTTTGATTCGAAGATTGGATGGAGGCCAGCGGATGCCCGGGATTTCAATACGGGCTGTCTCTCTATAACATGAGTTAGCGTCATGTTATAGGGAGACAGCCCAATAACCGTGCTCAAGATGTTAGAGGAAACATACCAATAATTTCGTTTGGAGACTTATGTTAATGAGCATTGAATTCATCAATGGAAATACTTCAGTCTTCACCAAGATTCGATCGCGCATCGCTATCCCTGGCGCTAAATTCTTCTATAGCCAACTGCCTGATCAGCCAGAAATTGTACCGACTACCTACCTACGGTACCATTTTTTAACAGCGAACATTCATAGCGTTCCTCAGTCATACCAGCCACTGTCATATCTGCCAGTAACATTCTGCGTAAACTCTGTTTCAGCCCACGTCAGAATCAGTCACAAGGCGTACCATTTCACTGGTTATCACTTTGATGAAACTTTCCCTACCCAACCTAACCTAACCTAGGGTACGTGTTTCTAACCCGCGGGGCAAAAGTACGTATTCCTAACCCGCGGGGCCAACATACGTATTTTTCTACGGTACGTAATGCTTTTTTTTAGCGTTTTTATTGAAGTTTTTTTACAGTGATAACCATTAGGTTGGTACGCCTGTTTAGGTGTAAAGACAGTGGCTGAAATGACAGTGGCAGATTTTGAAATGGCGGAAAATGGGTGTGGGCTGAAACATCGTTTAGGTCGAAAGCATGTGTGATGGAAGATATTTAACGGTTATGAGTGTCCGGCCATGACAGTGAGGTGTAGTGAAGGGGCGATAGTGCGCCTGTGCGGAAATAATTTTAGCGCGAATGCTGGGCTCCCCGTTTCGCATGGGTTCGCGTTCAGACCACTAACCCTCAGTCATCGAGCGCTCAAAAAGTTGTGATTCAAGTTTTCATAGCTATTTTTAACTCGTATTCATGCGACTCGCGATCGAATCTTGGTATGGACAGTTTTTTTTCAACAATTAATCCATTCATCATGTACATATTTTTTTTACACAACCTCTAAGTTTTTCCTCTCTCCATTATTTGCCTTAACCTCTTTTTCCTTAAAAGTAATCCGTTACTCCTCACTCTTTTATGCAGATTTCATTACACTATCAAGATGCGATGAGGTTACTCGCCATTTATTATTGTACCTTTTACTATTGCACCGCCATACACTAATTGACCTGATTGTATTGTATGGCAACGGAGAGTGTCACGGTGTCATGTAACGATGATGCTATCCGTCTTTACTAATGGACCTGTTTATATTCAGTAATGATCAGAAGTCATGTTGTCGTGTAACGGTGATGATATTCGCCTTATACTGATGAACCTGTTTATATTGTTTAGGAACGATCATTGATTATGGTGCCTTTTAATGATGCTGTTACTCGCATTACATTAATATACAGTTTTTCATTTTATGAAGGTGGTCTGTGACAGTGAAATTCTGTAATGACTCTGGTAACTGGTAACAGCAAACGGCCTGTTTGTACGACGTCCAACGAGCGAGCCTACAGGGTCGGACGGTGTATCACAAGATGGCGGTGTCTGACGTCTAACGAGTGAGCCTACAGGGTCGGACGGTGAATCACAAGATGGCGGTGTCTGAGGACGCAGCCATTGCGCTGGCATACCGACAAAACACCTGACACAAGAACCGCAACACCGTTACATCGTTTTTTTGTCTAACCGAAGGGAAAGGCAACCAACACCGGCGCTCCCTTCTCTTCTTTGTCGCCCAGCTGTTAATATAGAATTCAACCCTGGTTCCAACGTCCACCCATGGCCCTATTGCAGTCACACTAATGTACATGAGACGCGTTAACGAGATCCAGTGCAGGTGTGGGACACTACAAAAAACGTTGTTCTGGTGTCCATAGCATTATAAAAGTACCACTTGGCCAGTCATGTAATAACTCAGCAAACCCACTACAGTAATATAAACCTCCATTTAAGTATTTTGAAGCCTTCTCCAGCATTAGCTATTCGAAAGACAACATTCGCATTGAAGATAAATTTATAATTAACTTACAACTAAGGTTAGGGAGTAAATTACCGCTACATCCCATCAACCGATTGGCATTGTCGGAAGATTTTCTCTATTCTCCAATGTTCAATAATGATAACGACGTATCATTGAACTGTTAAGTTGGGTCACAGACATTATCTTAATCATGCCATTTGACTGTTTCAACAGTCGTTTGATAAACAACTGAGCCTAGAAAATGTCCGACCTGAGACTGTCTAATATAATACTCACACATTGTTTGGCATACGAAGACACAAATTTCGACACAAACAGCATAGTTAGCAAGATGTGTTGCATATGCAAAGGGTGGAAACATTCAAACGAGACATTATACAAGAGTATTGTAATTAAACAGGTTTGTACCTAAACGCGAAAACTAAAAATTTGATTGAATCCACCATGAACAAAATGGTGATGACGTATTCTGAAAATGAAACAGCTGAAACGGAAATAGTTGACACGGTAAGCTGCATAGCGGAAGTAAATAACTTCTCAAAAATTTATGCACGTACAAGTTCAAAGAGGTATCATTTTAGTTTGCGATTGAAAGCAGCTATACTACTACTCGTCGTTATACCTATGACAACCAATTTCCAAGTTTTAACAGCTCTGTGTTTTAAAAATAGTTGGGACTGTGTTGACGAGTTACGGTGGTTAGTCAAATTCGCATTGTGATTATACATACGATTATTCTTCATGAAGTAACGTTTCAAATGTAAGTTAATCGATTCAAAACTTTGTTAAGAAACGCCTCAGCAGAAAAGTTAATGATATGACACAGTGGGAAAATATTCCATTGACAAAAGAGAGGCAACGTGTGGTCATGCCTGTTATCATGTGATAGTGGTCTGACGGGACGCTTTTGACTAGGAATGATAGATCTTTGGTTGGTTTTGTAGTTAGAAACATACACGTTAATATCCTTCCTCCCGCACCGACGCCCGACACCTGTCCTACCTGGGCAGCTACTCTCCCGTCCGATCGATAGCGGCACCTCGACCCGCTTCTCAGCCCATGTCGCCACATGCTCTTCACCGTTCTACACCCGCCTCACCACCTCATCCACCCCCAAACAAACCACCACGGCAATCCCATTTCAATATCGGATATATAGATATACTATTATATTTTACCTACAGTCTGAACATTCAAGTTCTTAAATTTTTCAACTCCCCTTGAACTTAAAAAAATCAATTTCGATATGCAGCCACGCGTTAGCTGAAGCTAGACATTACAGTGGCATTGGGAGGTTGCATCGCCACACCCAGGGATCAGTGCCACGACAGGACAAACCATATAATTATTATCGAAACGTAAGAATCATGTGATCTGAAGGCACGCCACGTGTGGCTGACTGTTACGTCACTGGTGCTGCGCCAGTACGAGTCTCAGAGATTCTGAGACACACGCCATTTACAGAGAAGAATATTACAGAGTCAGGAATCCCTCAAACAAATAACATTCTTATTCGAGACAAATGTTATAGTAGGAAAAAGGAACTGTGGAAGAGTTCAAAATAACAAATATTTTTTTAGCTGTGTGCTCAGCAGGAGCGAAAGTGGCACAAGTGACCAGTTACGACATCATCGAAGGGTGTAACTGACAGAAGCCTTTAATACAGTAACGGATTGAGACAAAATCGGGAACCATAATGCAAATTTAACCGATCGACCCTGTCATGTTCATGTACCCAGGACACTCCATTGCATCATTTGAATACGTTTCTTATAAGCTATTCCGGCACAAAAAAATAATATTATTATTATTATTAATAAATAATATTTATTTTCATCGTCAGGCAAAAATATGGGCTTTCATTATTAAGGAAATAAATAAATTCTCAAACATATGACATAAAATTCATTATCAACTACGTTACTTGAATGAACGAAAGCGGGAGTTCAATTTGAATTCGTCACAACTCATCTCTAGAGGTAGCCGGTTCCGATTACATGGAGTGAAATATTATTCACAGTATTATCATCTGTTGCACGTATAGAAAATATCTATTTTGACAAAATAATTCCGACTACATAGCGTTGGGAGATCCAGTGACACGCGGGGTTGAAAAATAAGAAATACTTGGGGTGGATAAATAACAAAATACATTAATGTGGAAAATAACAAGCACATACATGGGGTGGGAAAACCCGTAAGCATGTGGCTAGAGTGAGAACATGGGGTTAGGACATCAAATTGTGCTGACATATTGTAATGCTTACTCTACATTATTGTACGATGACATAGATTTGGATGGACGACATGAATTATACAGAAAATATGAATACATTATAGGGTTGGAAAATCAAAAAGCGCTAACATATTGTAATGATGGGTCTAACCCATTGTATTAATAATGAAGGGGTGAATAGGCGACATAAGTTATACAAAAAAGGAATAAATAAAATACATACCAAACAACTGGATATCCAATAAACACTTCTTGACCGCTAGGAAATGATTAAATGAGTGACAATCAAAATTATACTATGCTGGAGTACACAAGTCAGATGAATATACTTCTGCTATAGAGGACAAAGCAAAATATTAACTTATAAGGCAATGATTGTATCATTGAAAATGGTACGGTAATTGTTAGAAAAAATTAAATTAATTATACTAAAATCTAGTTAACTTTTGTCAAAGATACAAGCTGCCTATCGTTCCTCGAAAAAAATGAGTTCATATTTTAATTATACTAAAACGACTCGAACATTTAAAGCATAGAAATAGGCAGAATGCTAGTTAACACTTATGGTGATTGGCAAAGACAATTGTGATCGGTAGCAACATAGAAAACATATGTATCGTCAGAGTAGAAACGATTAGATGGTGTCTCAACATTGAGAGTTATGATGGTGGTGGTTTCGGACATGCTGAAGAACAGAATGCATTTTTTGGTTACTGGTATAATGCATTTAGCTTGTGTTTGTAGGCAAAGTTACTGTTTTTAATTGATCGGTCAATAGATTTTCATTAAGTCTATTCATGTAGGATGTGTTTGATTGAATATTCATGATGCTTGTTGAGAGGTTGTTCCAGGATTTTGGTCCAGTGATCGAAAAGCTCTACAGGCAGTTTCTGTTTTCCTGTGTTCAACGTGCAGCAACATTATTTCTTGTGAATCGATTGTTCGTTTCACCTCGAGAATATACGTGCCTTCGGCTGCCGGGTGAATGATTTTCTAGAAGATCTTTATGAATTCTGATCGACTCATGGAGTGCCAGTTTGTTGTCGATACTGAGCCACTGTAATTAATTGAGGAGAGGACTCACGGGTCCCGTTTTCTGTGGTTTCCATCGTATGTTATTCTTGTCACAAAGTTTATACAACGTTGCACTTTTTTTCCTGATTTTAGGTGCATTTCCCCCAATTGAAAGAGAGTAGTTGATGTGAGAAATTACTAAAGCGTGGACAATCAGCTATCTTGATTTGAAATCCAATTCTTATTTGCGGAGTTTTGGAACATAAGTGTTCCGTTGAACTAGGAACACAGAGTAGTTACGTGGTGTTTGAAGGAAAAATCGGGATTGAACCATACCCCTAGACTCATAACTTCATCTTCTACAGGAATGTCAGATTTGCTTATCCTGATAGAGAATTTCATTGGAACTGCTTTATTATTCGAGTTTGAGCCGAACAAGATGCTTTTTGTTTTTCAGAGTTGAGCTTAAGTCCATTTTTATCATACCAGAATTTCAGATTAGTTACAGCTGTCTCAGCGTTGCCTCTCAGCGCATTCAGATTTGACGGTTTTCGTGGAAGCAGTATTTAAACATCATCGGCGTACATGACCATTTTCGCTTGATTTTTCGGTAATTTACAGTCAATGCCATTCATAAAAACCAGGAACAACAAAGGGTCAAGTATCAAACCTTGAGGGACCCCAAAGGCAACTGCGGCCGAATTTGACATAGTTGCGTTATCGAGTTTAACTGATTGTTGCCGGTTTATCAGATAACTTTCGAACCAAGTATGGTCTATTCCAATGTTGCCGAGTTTGCTAAAAAGAATTGTATGGCTCACACTGTCAAATGCTTTTGATAAGTCTAGCAATACCAGCAGAGATATCTGCTTCTCATCAAAGTTTTTGTACAGATCTACAGTGATGCTCATAAGCGCATCTTCTGTTGACAATTTTCACCGATATGCATACTGACAGTCAATGAAAAGCTTGTTTGATTCGATTTAATCAATCAATTGTATAGATATTACCTTTTCTAGAATCTTGGATAGAACAGGCAGAAGACTGATCGGTCTAAAGTTGGAGGGTTCATTCATGTCCCCAGATTCATGAATTGCTCCTATGATTGCATGATTCTAGATCTCTGGAAAAGTTTAAAGTTTCACTTGCAATGGAGGTGTTAATAGCTGTCTTCCAGATATTGTAGGGCTAAACCAAATATTCCTGTAGAATTTGTGTTCCTCATGGCCAATACAGCTCGTTTTACTTCGTGTTGCGATACTTGCTTTAGTTTCCATATGAAGTTGGCTGCTTGTTCGATATTTTCATCGAAAGCTTCTGGACTCCATGTATCTGTTGCGTCACTCTGTAATCTTTGATAAGCTTCCTGGGTTACCTTTTCAAAAGCCTGTTTCTCAACTCCAGCGAAGTAGTTGTTAAACTTCTCTGAAGCTGCTCGCGTATTCGGATAAGTAGGCGTGGTGATTTTTTTGTTGGGAACAATTATTTTCAGTTCATTCCATATTTCTTTTTGATTGTTTATGCACTGTTCTACTTAATCATGATGGAATTCAATTTTTTGCCCTCCGGACTTCTCGTTTGACTCTTCTATTTTAAATTCGAAATAATTCTAACCAAGTGATGATTCGTTTTGCTCTGTGTCTGAGAGATGTTTAAAGTGCAATTTCGTTTCGAAGTATTTCTTTAATCCATTTAACCGGCATGCTTTTCATTGTTTTCTTTTCCGTGGGCACCATAGCATTCAGACATGTGAAAAGATAGTCTGCGAGTAATTGGGCTTGCTCTGTGACGTTATTTATGCTATGTATCGGTTTTATTATCTCGAAGTTTGCCACTAGTTGTGCTCTGAAATTATCCACGGTGTAATTTCTTTTTGTACGACAGGTTATTTGTATATTTGTTTCTTCTCTTTTTTGATGTTAATGGTGAAGTATATTTTATGGTGGTCCGAGAATGAATTGGGCTCCAAGTCTGTTATAACAATGAAAAACAGATTGTTCCTTTTGAGCAGATTCAGAACAAGTTGGGAATCGGAAGTAATTCTTGTTGCACTTTTTATGAGCTGATGCAGCCCGAGTCTGTCTAAAATCAGCTTCATATTGTTAAATTTCAATTTCAATTGATCATCATTGAAATTTACCAAAATGTACAGCGTCTTTCCTACGCGGATAGCTTCTCGAAATCTTTCGTCGATGTATTGAGAAGACTGTACACTTGCTTTGGGTAGTCTACAATGAGAACCAGCAACAAACGATCTGTGTTTTCGTAACTGGATGTTCACCCAAAGAGCATCAACTTCATTGCTGTCGTTAAGCATTAATTGAGAAGAGGTATATTCTTCTCGCACATAAATCACGGTTCCACCTCCTTTCCGTTTTTATCTCTTCTATAAATATTGAAGCCGTCAGTCTCGATGAAGGTAGTGGTAATGTCAGATTCCAGCCAGGTTTCAGTCAGACATAGAATGTCAATTGAGTCCTCCTTCATCATCATTTTGATGGGATCCATCTATGTTGTTAAGCTTCCTTCTTCTATATGTTTAATCACAATATTATTTAGGTTTTGATAGGAATTTACAGACATGGTGGTTGTGGGTGGTTGCTGCTCAAAACTTGAACAGTTTGTTCCTCTAGTCTTTGTTATTTACTTACAGGCATTTGGTGTCACTTTGGGATGATTACAGAGGCATCTCTTCATCAAATATGGATGTATCATTGTCGTATCGCAGAGGAGAATACCTATTGGAACACTGCACATTCGTTTCCTCATGCTTGTTTCGTTTCGCTGCTATATTTTGTTGTTCGAAATGTGGCTCTAGACAGTCTAGAGGGTGGGTAGGTGCATGACTACGATAGTGGTCCTCTTTCTTGGCTACAAATATTGAGTATTGAGCTGCTACATCACTCCTAAGGCTGGTTGGATATTACTGTTTGTGTTACGATGTCCGGGCTTGTTTCAGAAAATATTGTCATTTGTATTTTGAGTGCTTTGCCGAGAATTGCGGGGACTAGATCGCCAGAACTGCTATTATACTCTTTGTTTTCAAAATGCTTTTCTATCTCGGAGAGGAACCAATAATCTTTTTTATACGCAGTGAAGGCTCTGTTATCTTCTATGTAATTGAAGAATTCCTCCATTACTTCAGTTTGCATTACCTCAATAATGTTTTCATCGTTAAGTCCTGTTTGTTTTACTGAGGAGCCTTTCACCGCCTGAATCATACAATGTCTGTCTGCTAGTGTTGATTGTCTTTCTGATCCTAAATCATTGGTAATTGTGTCGATGTTGGTGTTCCTGGGGAATTGTTGCAAGTTTTCCGTCACCTGCATTGGCATTCGTTCATTCAGTTTGTTGTTTCTTGTTTCAGTAACGCCACCCTCATTTGGATTTTGATTATGCTCTTCAGTAACAACACTCTAACTGACGTTATCCAAGAATCTGGGTGTTAATTCTCGAGTGGCATTGTTTGTATGTTTGGGATATCCTTGCTCTCGGTTCTGTTATTTGTTATTGATGGTGGGTTGGAGCAGGGGAAACTGAACAGACCCAAGGGAAAAAAATCAGATCGGTGTTTGAAGGATTAGCGGGATAGGTAGAGTTGGAGTTTGGGTTGAGGGTAGGGTATAGTAACGGATGTGGGAGCTCAAGGAAAGAATGGGTGGGCGGGGGGTTATGTATGGGAGGGATTAACCGAATATGTAGAGTCAGAGTTTGGGTTGAGGTAAAAGAATGGTAGCGAAAGGGAATGATTGGGGCTGTGCTGCAAGCATACCTAGACGAATTTGTGTGAGTAGTGTAGAGTGGAGAAGGAGGGTAGGAGAATAAATGAGGAGGCGCTGAGGGGACGCTATTGCTGCGACCGTGTTGAAAAGTCGTTGCATTAGAGCTAATTGTGTAGGGATGATAAGGAGTCACTGATTGTTAGAAAAATTATATCAAGGGATGAGTCACTTCTCAAGCATTCAAGTGTAACGAACAATACGCGCTCTAACGAAGCCCTCGTTGTCTTAGGAACTATCATGGTCGAAAATAAAAGGTAAACTAAAGAGGGTTGCACCTCTACATACACCCTGGCTGTTACAAATAAGAACATACGGGATCCCATTGAGGGACTGCGGGGCGCGCAACATTTTTACTTTTTTCCGTTTGCTAATGTCTTTATCATAATGTCTCGTAGTAGATATAGTTACGATACTTGACAAGAGAAATAATCACACAGCAGACCCACTATCACTGATGTGGTGATAATTGCTCGCGTAACTGTGCAGGATTTAAAGTTTGTCAATCTAATGCCCATACAGCGTGAATGACTAATGGCAATCTATTCCACTTGATTTTTTTTCGAATAATTATTGCGAGGGGATCGTTCATCAGCGTGGGGAGATTTTCGAGGAGCACGAAAATTAGCAATGTAACCCGAACTCTAGGATTACCACTCAACTGAGTGAGAATGATTGAGGTCCTCTGTAGATTTTTCATTTTAGAATCAACCAGGCCGCAACGGGTAACTGCTACTTATGTTGAGTGGACGGCCGTTGAAGGGTTGTGGCTGATCTGCTGTGTTCATGCAAATAGACACTTTCGGAGCAGCGGCAACTCGGGACCAGAGCAAACACTGTTATTTCAATATTGTTGTACATTGGCGATATCTCCAAAGGGGCTTTGACAATATTGACGAACGGAGTGTAGATGGTGAAGCAGAAATTCAAGCTGAACATGTTGCAATGTGTTGCAGATGTGTGGAAACTAAGATGCCAAGAAACGGAAAGAAATAAGGGTAATGTATATAAGTAATGAGAAAGAAGGGCTCAGAAATAAATCATGACTGAATATTTTCGCAGTTTTCCTAGGTGAAAATGTCATTGATTGCGGTGAACGTAGAGCTCTTGTTTCGTATCATCCCCCATTAAATAATTAGGATTATGTTGCACGAAGCTAACCAATCTTTTAGAGGTTTCCAATCTCTAACATTTTGTCTCGAAGGGTCACTACGATGTCATTATGCAACTACAATGTCAATATATGCGAAAGCGGAAAAATATTATTCTAATCGTCTTACGACGACTGGACATAGGCGGGTCTTGACATCGTGTCCAATCCCACTTTACCAGTTGTTATTTAAAAAAAAAAATTCTATTTAAAAGTATATACATAGTCGTTTATGGAAAATTTCATTTGAAACAATATTGAATATATAATCAAACTCCAAAATGATCTTTACAATAGCAAACGTATACCTTCTTCCGTTCTATGTCGAGCCGCGTTGCAGCTTCAAGTTCTCAATTTCAGTCCCCTGGAAACGTCAATCAACCTTCTAGAGAGATACTCGGGGCGAAACTCAATCGCTTTTGAGCTCCATTGATTGTGGAATTACCGATCCCTGTGAAGCAGGGAGCGGCATTGGGCAACAAATGAGTGAAGGCGGAGCCGGAATGGCAGCAACAGAGCAAGGCCAGTAGGGCGGCAAAAAAAACGGAGACGGTGGAAACGGAGTCCAAGATGGCCGCAAAAGAACTTTGTTAGGCGGCATTAGAAACGTAGATGACAACAGCAGACGGAAGATGACGGTAACTATGCCAGGATGACGGCAAACAATGTCGGGGATTGCGTCAACAGAACCGGGATGACGGTGACACTGTTAGGGATTGCGGCAGTATAGCTGGATAAGGTGTAAACAAAGATGGAGATGGCGACCAAACAACCGGGAATCGTGTCCACAAAATCAGGATTACGGTAACAGAAGACGAAAATAGCGACAGCAGGGCCTAATATGGAGGTAAAGGGAAATGAATGGCAGCAACAGAGCCGGTAAAGGCGGCAATGGGGCCGGTGATGGCTGCAACAGGGCTGATAATGACGGCAATAGTACCGGGGAAGGCGGAAACAGATCAGTAGATCTCAGCAACGTGGCCAGGGATGACGGCAACAGAGCAGCTAAGGATGACAGCAACATGGCAGGGAAAAGCAGCGGTTACATGGACGGGGATGGCGGCAACATTGCCGGGGATGGCGAAAATAGAGCTGGTGATGACGGCAGCATGGCCTACGACGGCGGAATCAAACTTGGGAAGAGAGTCAACAGAGCCAGAGATAACGGCGAACAGAGCTAAGGATAGCAGCAACCGTACCGGCAATAGGGCAATACAGCCGAGTATGGCGGCAGCACAGCCCGGTACGGCGTTGCCTGTGCAGACGCCCACATTGGAACGAAGTACGGGTAAAATGACAATAAATATGCTGATATGTATTGACAAAGAATGCAAGGTAATGCGTTGCGGTCATCAAATATAATGGTATAAGTAGAATAGTGAATGACTCGATCTGATGTCCACTACTAAAACATGCCGTCGTAAAATAGGTGAGAATAGCAAGTGGGTACAATTCATAAATAGTCACCTTACACATTTCCTGCTGTGTACTGCCGGAATTGTCCATCACTGACTTCAAAATTTGCACTCAGCGATTGTTTATAGCCTTGGTTCAGCTTTCAGCGACTACTTTCGTTTACCGCAGGGTACACGAAAGGGGGGGGGGGTGATGTGTGTTCTGGGGGTACAAAACCTTCCATAGTGAGAAGACTTATTCCAACTGTTTTGAGCCTCAACGACATTCAGAAAGACGTTTGAGGGTACACCGATGTATGCGGGACCGTCACGCCCTTCACATTTTATTACGGAATCAGAAATTCCATTTAACCGTTAGCAAGCAAGAAATTCCTCAGATAACGATGTAACATCCGTCAATGAACAGAATAATTCTCTGAAAGGCAACTCGTCATGCAGCTTAAGGGTTGATATGAAACTTTTTTCTCTAATGTCAAAACTTGATACAAACATTTCCCACTTAATAACCTGTGAAAAATGAATTTCAACTATTAAAAAACTTTGTGTTTAAATCAATTATTATATTGCTGAATAATACGTGTGCAAAGTAAATCAATAGCAAATAAACTAATATAAGTAACTTCAATTGCTGGTGATACTCATAATTTCAATCCAATACGCAACATTTCGAAACATGGAGGTATAGTCTATGGCCAAGATCAGCCTTCATATTATTGCAACTATGGGTAGCATAATTGTTTAGATTTTACGCCCTTAAGCTTCATAGCCGCCAATATGGAAAATATTATGAAAGTATATGTACATAAGCAAATAATAGTAAAATTCAAAGATATATGGGACATTTGTGACCTGAAATTTTGTTACTGTATCCTGCATTGTGCCGGTGGTTGACCATCGCTAAACAGAAGTTGATCCTAACAACCACAGTTCATCTTCAAGCCCGTCGGCCTGGCAAGCTCCGCACCAACAAGTCGCCAATCAACATGGATTCCAGTACCCGTCGCTAAATCTTTTGGATCATTCAATATCTTTTCCACGACACTGATGCATTGCCATCCGTCGTATATCTGATAGTAACTGTCATGCTGCCTCTATACAGCCATATTTTCGTTGTTTCGGACATGCTCTCTAGGCCATTAACTAGAGAGCAAATGGCCGCTGACGAAGATTGCTAACAGCAGCACCGCTGTAGGAAGATTACAGCCGGCTCTGTTGCAAGTTTAAACGTTATAGTGACAGTCCGAATTTGAACACCTGTGGCCCCTTGCATTTCTTACAATGAGCTAATCAAGTAGCCAGATCAATGGTCGATTACCAGTTTTCTAACAAAAAGGAAAATGGTCTACAGGCAGCTATGATACGACAATAAAGATGCTAAACGCCACGTGTGAGCAGACAACGGTTTCACAGAAAGCACGCTGTCAACGAATTGAAGAGAACGGAATATCGTCCGTTCTACGGCATACAGCTAAAAATCTCATAATATGTTGATGTGTTTCGTTTATTTCAAATTGAATTTAAAGTCATTTTGAGGACATCGTCGGTGAGAATTGTCGACGTGGTAGGGCGGAAAATGATTCTTTGCATCAATACCGCTGTAACGTTTGTTTGGGAGCCCAGTTTTCGCGCTGAAATTATTCCCGCACACGCGCACTATCGCCACTTCACTTCACCTCACTGTCATGGCCGGACACTGTCATAACCGCTAAATTTTTTTCATCCCACGTGCTTTCTACCTAACGATGATTCAGCCCACACGCATTTTCCACCACTTCAAAATCTGCCACTGTCATATCTGCTACTGTCATTACACCGAAACAGGCGTACCAACAAACAGTTATCACTTTAATGAAACTTCAATAAAAAAATAAATAAAAAACGGCATTACGTACCCTACAGAAATACGTATGTTTGCCCCGCGGGTTAGAAATACGTACCTTTGCCCCGCGGGTTAGAAACACGTACCCTAGGTTAAGATAGGTTGGGCAGGAAAAGTTTCATTAAAGTGATAACCGGTAAAATTGTACGACTGGTTGCTGATTCTGACGTGGGCTGAAACAGATTTTCGCCAGAAT
>SDVV010002153.1:0-23666 GCA_016164225.1 Gammarus roeselii | reverse complement strand
ATATATACACTATTAATGACCATCACCACTTGTGGCCAGCCTCGCACAACACTCTAACTTAAGCTTATCGATGCCCGTGGGATTTTAGGCAATATGAAAAAAAAATCGGTGCGCTTGGGCTCGCGTACGATAAAAAATTGCGTTCCCTTTGAGAGGAAAAATCCGAGAGATTCGACGAATAGCTTTAAAAAGAATATGCTATACTAGGTTGTTTGGCTTGCAGTGGAGAAACCTATGCACACTCATTGGCACGATTGCTTCGTCTTCCCATGACTTTTTGATCGCAGTCATGGGATCAAAAAGAATTAAACGCTGTTTCAGCCGTGGAATTGTCGGATAATATTATACTTGCATGCTAAAAGAAATTGAACAAAAAATAGTTTCCTAAATCGATATTGCTTCACTTTGCATAGACGAGAACTCCACGAAACACAGTCGAAAATAAATGGGGGCTGATATTCGAAAGGCGAAAATGTACGGGCGGATATTTTTTATTATGATAAATGGTGGGGTTGGTTATGTTCATTACAATACGATTTGAAGATTTTATCTGTCTGGTCATTTTGAATTATGTCGTTACGCATAGAATGTCAGTGAAATTTGATTGAAATGGGGATAATTAATCGAGAAATTGAATAGTGCTGAAGTACATCGTATATCATACATCTGATGTCACAAATACGAGCTATTGCCGTATATACCGTACATCATCAGTGTTGAGCATTCTGGGCAGTATGAAGATACAGTCTCAGAGCATTTTATTCCGAATCTTTTTGAGCAATCGCACAAGGTGAGAGAAAAATCTACATCAATAATCACAGTAGTACTCTTCTCAAGCTGGTTACAGTTTTGTTCAGAAAATATAATTAATAGTATGTTTTTATAGAAAATACAATCAAAACTCAGAATTTAATTAAATGGGCAAGCACATCATCACCAAATTTTAATGTTCAGAGAAAATACTATGAATGAAAAAACTGATGTAAACTGATGTAAACTGATGTAAACTGATGTAAACTGATGTAAACTGATGTAAACGAAACAACGAACGTTTATGAATGCAAAAGTTGCATCCAGTCAAATAACCGGTCATCAGAGTCAGACGTGGCATCCAGTCATATAACCAGTCATCAGAGTCTGACGTGGCATCCAGTCATTAGAGTCAGACGTGGCATCCAGTCATATAACCAGTCATCAGAGTCAGACGTGGCATCCAGTCATATAACCAGTCATCAGAGTCAGACGTGGCATCCAGTCATTAGTCAAAGGTTGCATCCAGTCATTTAACCAGTCATCAGAGTCAGACGTGGCATCCAGTCATTAGAGTCAGACGTTGCATCCAGTCATATAACCTGTCATTAGAGTCAGACGTGGCATCCAGTCATTAGAGTCAGACGTTGCATCCAGTCATATAACCAGTCATCAGAGTCAGACGTGGCATCCAGTCATATAACCAGTTATCAGAGTCAGACGTGGCATCCAGTCATATAATCAGTTATCAGAGTCAGACGTGGCATCCAGTCATCAGAGTCAGACGTGGCATCCAGTCATCAGAGTCAGACGTGGCATTCAGTCATTAGAGTCAGTCATACAGCAACTAATTCTCAATTGATGCTGTGTTGGAATGTGTCTCTGACTGATACTGATACGAAGAAACCAATAAGCATAGAGCCCTGTATCAGGATATATTAACATCATAGGTTGCAGGGGTCTTCATAGAATATATTTACTCATCAAATTGATTATTAAGTAGGGGAACTTTATTATTCCAAGGAATAAAACTTCATTACCAAGAGTGTCATGAGTTTGTTATTATGTCGCGATCATTTCTAGGCTCTTCGAGAAGTGATGTTACCAACCAACTCACCTTTCACTCACTCTTCAAAGCAAGCTCAGTTGACTGTATATTAACATGCATAGCAAGCGATCATCCTCCATTGCAGGTATCATCTAATATGATGGATGAGCCTCGCAATTTTTTAATAGAAGGCATTAATTATTACATGATGTCATTGCCATATTTATTTATTGTCAAGTTTAGATACAATGCCAAAATATCTATGCAATGTCAAATATTGCAATGACAAATATTTATTTTTTAATTCCAAGACCTTGATGCTCCTCGCAACCTCGACCCCCAATCACTCTCAAATCCTAGCTGCATCACAACTAGATCCCTTCAGTCATAATCCCTTCCCTGTCATCAATCTCAGTACAAGGCTCTTTACAGTGCTAGAAATTCAAGGATGGGCAAAAATGCCCCGACAACCCCATCGTGTTAGAGTGGGAAGAAGATGGAACCTCCAAGAAACGGCCTTGCTGATCGCAGGTGCTCCAGCTTTGAGGTTTGACTGACAGGGCACGGGCTTGCTTGTGCACGTTATGAGTGGTGGAGTCTGGTGAGGCAAGGACGGCATGCACCCGGGATGAGCGGTGGAGTCTGGTAGAGCAAGGACGGCATGCACCCGGGATGAGCGATGGAGTCTGGTAGAGCAAGGACGGCATGTAAATCGGTATGAGTGGTGGAGTCTGGTAAGGCAAGGACGGCATGCACCCGGGATGAGCGGTGGAGTCTGGTAGAGCAAGGACGGCATGTACCCTGGATGAGCGGTGGAGTCTGGTAGAGCAAGGACGGCATGCACCCGGGATGAGTGGTGGAGTCTGGTAAGGCAATGACGGCATGCACCCGAGATAAGTGGTGGAGTCTGGTAGAGCAAGGACGGCATGCACCCGGTATGAGCGGTGGAGTTTGCTGTCGTGGGGTTATTGAGGTGTCTGTGAATTGGAGCGAAATATGTTAATTTTCCTTCTATACTCAACATTCAATCCAAATTTATGAGCCAAAACGGAATTTTATTTCAAGGAAAACAATGTAAAAGTTATTGTTAGCTCGATACAGCCGATTAAGTTTGCAAGAATATATCCGTTCCAGCCTTAGGCTTTCGTCCTTTTGCCTCTTCCTAATCTTTGTAGATTATGAGCCCCTTTAGTGCAACTTCTTGATGGCGATGTGTTAGTCAAGTGATGACCTTCTGTATTGAAGTAGACGGTCAATGAATCAAATAGATGCTGATTTGGCGTTGATGACTTTGAATCGATGAAAAGATACTCCTATTTCGTTGACTGCTGGAATTTTCTGACATTGACGGTTGTAACTAGGTCAATGTCAGTAAATTAGGCAGATGATGCTTGCCCTTTGTGGATGCGACTGAATCAAGCAAGAGATGCTAGTATTGATTCAATGCAATGATTCAAGCAAAAAGGTCTGATATCGTGTCAATCGATGTGAATCAATCAAAATTGGCTGGAATTGTGTCAATGGCCTTGCCACGGAATCTGGGACAATGTGGATTGAAATTTCTTAACCGTATTGTTGATGTTACGACGAGTTAATCAAAGTTTCTTAACCGTATTGTCGATGTTACGACGAGCCAAACATGATCGGGGAGACTCTAAAAGAGAACAAGCTTCAGACTCTCGAGGTGGGCGGGATGGAAGCGTCCTGTCGATCAAGTCGACATCCAAAATTTTCTAAGATACTCGATCTGATTCCATGTAAGCGGAAATCCTGGTAGTAGCATTGAACGTAACTTTCTAAGATGGTCCCAACAAGGGTGTCTGATATAATCTCCCAAAACCTGACCCATTGATACCAATAAAATATGATTGGGCAATCACGTTCATGTTGCAATCTTGTAAGCCACTCGGGGTAAAAGGGAAAATCGTGCCCGAAGAAATGGAGACGTGCCCTAAAGAAGGCGCTCAGCCATCTTGATTCCAAATTGAGACATGGTAAGATGTAGCTTACCTCGAAATTGAGAAAAAAAATCAGGAAATAAATGGGTACAATACATTTTGAAATGAATAGTTGAAAATGTGCGCGTGTAAATATTGATGGACAACTGAATTGTATCAAAACAAATCTGGGAATGACCAAGCTCCGTTGGTTAGATGAATCCATTCAAGGATACTAAGCAGTATAATTATATGAATAGCAGTTTAAAATTGAACAGAACGGTTGTAATGCGAACCAGAGTATGAAATTCAACAGCAAATTGATTTTAGTAATCACAGTTTGAAATGAAACAGCATTTGATCATAGGAATCTCACTTAAATTCAACTGAATATTGATTTTCGTAATCTTATTTCAAAATAAGAAAACAACATAATTATAGGAATCACAGTATAAAACAAAATAGCAATATAGTGATAGAAATCCCAGTTTTACTTCAACTGCAAGTCGATTTTCGTAATCTCATTTCAAAACAAGACAACAATATAATTATAGGAATCACAGTATGACTAGTAATCACAGTTTAAAATGAAACAGAAATATAATTACAGGAATCATGTTTTAAAATTCAATAGCAAATTGATTATAGAAGTCACCGTTGGAAAATCAGCAGCAATATTGTTATAACTACAACATTTTGAAATTCAACAACAAATAATTATTCAAATTACTGTTAACAATTCAAATGCCTAATTGAATATAGGAATGTCTTTTTAAAATTCCACAGCAATATAATTATTTTCAATACATGGACAATAACGCCTACATCCTATTTAGTTGTTGCATAAAATAACTTAATTTAGTTTATGATTTAGTTGTTGTTGTTTTATCTTGTTACTGCATTTAGTTACCGTATCAGGTTTAAGTATTTAGTTACGGTACTTAGTTACCGTTAATAATGATTGTATTTTGCCCGTCTTTGTATGGGAGGAGCCAGGAGACATTTTTTAGTCCATTTAATAGAGCACTTCAAATTGAACTTCAGGCAGATGGAAGCAGCGCAAGGGGTTGCTTAAAACAGAAGTATCTGTTGGAAATGAACTCAAACTGTGCTTTGTATGTTCAAGCAAATGTATCCATCTGCAAGTCCGTATAATTGCATGGTGTGTTTGAATTTAAGAACATGAAATTCATCTCAATAATTCTGAATTCTGAATACTGAATTTATTAGCTCCAATTACTCAAAACGTTACTCTGAGATTATTGCTCAGGGAGTGGAACGGGAGACGAAGGAAAGACCCATCTATCCCAGCTTCTATGAACACTGGAATTCTTAGTACATGCGCGAGGTGTTGTAACTCCTCTTCATGGTTACGTCAAGCGATAGCAGGAAATGACAACTTCTGCGCCTACTTCATCAGGACGAGGGTTTTGTAATCCTTACGTAGCGTCAATAGAGAATGACATGAATTGAAACTCCACGGTTGAAAAACTGGAAAGCAAAAAGTGTTGCAATATTCATTCAGCAAAATTTCGAGTTTAATATTGATAATAGTTGAACATACAAATAACTTGCTTATTGTTGGTAACATCAAGGAAAGCGAAGAAATTGAGACCTCGGTGATGGAACAGTCGTTCAATCAATTGGCCGATTTGTTCATATTTAAGGGTTATTTGAATAGAAAATAGGTTTCAACTGTCTGTGAAAATGGTTTTAAAAGGATGAATGAGCAATTTTTCTCTTAACTTGTAAAAAATTAATACGTGTTATATTATTTACTCGAAAATACGTCCATTTTGTTTCCATATTCAACAATGCAGATGCAAACAATATCCTAGGAGTAAGAGTGTACGATTTAGTGTCAATGATCTACTGGAGCTACTCGACAAACTCCTCACCACTCGCTTTACCTCCTTCCTCTTCTCCTCATAGTTGTCATAGACCACTATCGACTTCGCCTGCAACCACTCCTCAAAAGCTCTTCTCTTCTGCTCCACCCCCAGTTTAACTTCCTCGTTCCACCACTCGCAGCCCCTTCGTCTGCACCCGCCAAAGCAACACGCAAAGCAACAGAATTAATCACAGATATGAAGAACTGAAGATGATTTCACTGGGAAGAAGACGACTAAGGAGTCAGCTCATAAAAACGTTTGAATATCTGAATGGTTTTATAAAAGGGCTCTTCGATAAAGATTATAATCAAAGGAATTGAAGCAATGGACACAAATTCCCGTTAAACTTCTTTACAGTCATGATACGAATATTTTGGAACCGTTTACCGCATGACGTGGTAAATTGTAACAGCATCAACCTATTCAAAATACGATTTGACAAGAAGCACTGGGAGACCAATCCGCCGCCCTACTAAAGTGTAAATGTGGAAACAGCTGCCGCTGAATGAGGCAATCTCTGTAGCAGCCTTTCTGAGTCTTGCCACTTTGAAACTGGGCAGCACATCTAGGCTTGGGTACTAGTCCGACAAAATTGAATTTGAAGTACTACTAGAACGGTCTCCTCAACCCGTCTCGTTCCTGTTAACTATGCGACTCTGTCACTACGGCAGGGCTTGTGTTGGAAGATTAGAGACCTCTCAATTAACATTCATGAAACCACTGGTATAGAACAAAAGAACTTCGCGCACAGCTCGTTTTATCGATTTGCAATTAATGAATGCAATAATCACGGGACTTTTGAAAACTCTAAATCTTGGTACTACAACGTTTGAAATTACATCGATTATTGCTTTAAAGAACGATTATTCTTGCCCACTCTTGGGTTCTTACTTGCTCCACTTATCGCCTCATAAACCCCTGTTTTCAAATTTCAGTTTTCCGAATAAATCCGAACAAAATTTACTAAAATGATGAATCGGGCACAGAAAAATGGCAAATCGCCCTAAGGTTTGAAGGAATTGATTTGATGCACGTAAATGTACATTTGTAGTCATGAACCGTATCCTCATGCATCGGATGGAGGAGTTTCAGTGTTTCACTAATAGAGTGAACTGCAAATATATTTGTTCAATTGGTGTTAATACAGAATATCAAACATTGGGTTTGGGTGCGCTTTTTATTTGAATACCTGGTATTTCTGGTTTGGGTGACATTTTTATTTTATTTCTGGTATACCGCATTGCATACATGTTTAGCTTCGTATTTTTCAGTGATAACAATTATAATATTATCACTGTTGGTACATTATTACAGCAGTTTCAGTCAACAATCATCCCCACAAGGAATGCATTTATATAAAATGACGCTGACTCGCCTAGTCCTGCGCATTATAATATTCTAGGGAAGTGTCAAGCTAACAGAAAAATTGCAGAGTGAAAATATGTTGCAAAAAGCACAGAAAAGGGGAAGCGCTGTCACGATTTGAATGCCTAATGGTAAGTAAATACGACCGTCTAAATGCAATTAAAAAATCATTTATACATAATAAGGAATATTATTAGCTACCAATGACAGTGGAATATACGGCCAGCTTCTGAATTGCTACACATCCAACGAATTTTTTCTAGGGAATAGATGTGAAAAAAATTTTGGTCATAAATAAGTTATGCATTGTTTCCGAAAGTATTTTTTTTGATCTCCTGCTTTCGATCGCATTGACATTGATCGCGCTTGTTTATCGATAATGTAATAGAGATCTGTGGCGTATCAATGAATTTAGATTTAGAAATGAATTATTTCTCAGAAAATCAATTCAAAATTAAAAATAAAATTGAACTTATAGCTGATGCAGAGCATCTCAAGGCTATGTGATTCGTGTTATTTATTTTCATTTTGTTTGCTACAAGTTAAATTTTGATTTGGTACATTGAATTGATTTATATGATCGAATATTGCTGGATTGACCAAAACTGTTTGAAGCGAATATTACCTTTTTCGTTATTGAGCTGGATTCATTGAGATTACTTCTAATTCAAATACGGCCATTTATTTTACTGCACTATCACCAGCCCCGTGTTGCCATGGAAACCAACCGAATAATTCCTGGTCTGCTACTGAGATAATCCCAACCTGTAATGCTGTGATGCTGTGATGTGATTCTGTGATGCTGTGATGCTGTGATGCTGCGAGATTGTGATGCTGTGAGGCTGTGAGGCTGTGATGCTGTGATGCTGTGATGCTGTGATGCTGTGAGGTTGTGATGTTGTGATGCTGCGAGGCTGTGAGGCTGTGATGCTATGATGATGTGATGATGTGATGATGTGATGCTGTGAGGCCGTGATGCTGTGAAGCTGTGATGCTGTGATGCTGTGATGCTGCGAGGCTTGGATGCTGTGATGCTGTGATGCTGTGATGCTGTGATGCTTTGATTCTGTGATGATATAATGCCTCGATGTTGTGATGCAGTGGTGCTGTATTTGATGTACTGTATAGCAGCAACTGTTGCCACGATTATAACACTCTTTAGTAAAGTTGTAATTAATACATGAATCACTTTGAGCAACGCGCCTTGTCTTAGAGCTCCATCCGAGACTGAATAAACACAGCACCACAAGCTACCTTGGGATATATTCGAAGGAAACAAGGGACAAATAATTTCAACTAATTTATGGTGTGAAATGACTGTGAATGAAGGTTATTGGTGGCTTAAAAAACATTAGATTTTTTCTAGCAGTCCCTACTTTCACATTGTGTAGGTGTATGGGACTCTTGAACACTGAATGTCATATGATGACACCTTCACTTTAACTTCTTGAAGTATACCTACGACAACAGCTATATAACTCTGTGCAGATCATATCAATAGCATAGTTAAGAAAACTACGAGTGGAAATCCATCGGGACGGTGAAGCCCTACGTTTGCTACTCTTGTAAAATATCTAACGTTTTCGGATGAAGGGTTGGGGAGCAACTGGATGTTTGAAGTTTTGATTTAGTGTTGGAATAAATGTTACTGATATTGGTTTCAGAACAGTTTTTCATCCAGTCCTTCTATCAGTGAGGGTAATTTTATCCAGCTCTCCTATCAGTGAGGGTAATTCCATCCAGCCCTCCTATCAGCGAGGGTAATTTCATCCAGCCTTCATATCAGTGAGGGTGATTTCATCCAGCCCACCTATCAGTGAGGGTAATTTCATCCAGTCCTCTTATTAGTGAAATAATTTCAAACTGCAAACTATAAATTAATTATTTGAAGTTGAATTGCCGAGCTATCCCAAAAAAACATAGCAAAATTTTATTATTCATTGTAAATGTTAAGCAGTTAAGATTTGAAATGGAATCTCAATTGTGGTCATTACTCGTGTCGCTTTGCTTCTCATATTGAAGAAGTTGTTTTGTCATAATGACATCACCCGGAGAGAAATATCGTGATTTCAGAGGCAGAAAGTCGTGTGTTTCTAGTGTCAAATACTCAAATTGTCTCTTCCAACAGCATTGTTGAATACAAACTCACCTAACCCCATCACTAAACGCCGATGAGTTGATTATGAAATCTTTTACATGAATTCGAGAACAAACAAATAAATATAACCAATTGGTCCAATGTTATTGTTATACTATCCACGAAAACCACCTGTTTTCTATCACTGTGTACACAGGAACAGATGGCGCTCTTTCAGTAGCGCATAATCAAATGGTGAAGGCTCATAAGAAACAAAAAATGAACAATAATTTCAATGTCTCTAATCTCCCAGTCTTCGTCACTATCTTCGCTAATCTCAAATCATCTGACTCGAAGGCATTAATTCTAATGATAACAGCGTAGTCAGGAAATATCCGAGACGTTTCGCGGGGTCAAACTCGGTGATGAAGTCATTTGTTTCAGTCAGTCATCTTGTATTAATTGCTCGTGTTAAGACGACCAATCTTCGCTTCTTATGTGGCATTCCTGTGGTGCTCTGTTTAAGAAGGATAGATACTCCGCACTGATTGACAGTGCAAGATCCTACAGTTAACCTATGGCTGTAGAAAGATGGTAAAACACCCGTCCTATTTTGGTTCTCGCTACTACGGGGAGCATCTCTCATTCAAAATAGTTCTATTTAGACCAATTTATTGCTTTTTTAATGACTGTCTAATTTTCCCTATGATGGTCTTTCGAGGGATATCTTTAATCCTCTCACTACATGTCAGCTCAAAAATCCATGGAAGAGTCTATTCAAAAGTGATTGTGAATGTGTCGCGATTTGCCGCTCTAAAGATTCCCCAACAGTCCCACCACAGATCAAAGAGGAATAAAAATTACATCATGTACGGCAAAGAAAACTCAATCGCAGCCTCGATTCATTTGGAAAAGTGTTTAGGTACTATGATACACTAAACATTACTTCAAAAGCTTTATGTGTAATCCAGCTAATTTGCTCCTAATCGTGACTTTTATCTTTCCCATTATCATAATTTATGTTTTTAAAACTCAATAACAATAGTTTCGAAGTGATGCAGATGAAGCACGTATTTTGGACTTCTGTGGGAAGCAGGAAAGACTGAATTCGAACAGCGTTGGGAATGTGATCAATGATTCTGGAGCTTGGGACCTTGGCGTGATATTAGCAGAGGTGGCCGGGCAGAGTGTTATCTCTACAAAGTCATACTAACTCCGTGACACACGATTTAGCAAAACTAAAGTAAACACGGCACAGTCAACCCTGAAATTGTTGTGTTTTGTTTGACAAACATAAAACCTGTAGCAAGGGAGAGAAGGGAGAACAACTGACAAAACCCTGCTGAAGAAACATGAACATTGCCTGGTGAACACTTAGTCTGGCCCGACGTTCCACAACATCATGCCAACGTATTATTATACTGATGGGGGAGTGTGTTGAATATTAAATTTTCAAACCAATTGAGATAGGTTGTTATCCACCGACCACTTTAACCAACCAAGTCATCCACCGATACGTGATCGGTGGATGACTATCGACAACGTCATCCACCAATCACGCCATCTACTGACCACGTCATCCACCGACCACTTCATCCAATAACTACGTCATCGTCCGACGATGTCATCTGTCGATAACATCATCCACCGACCACGTTATCCACCGACCACATCGCCCACCATCCACGTCACTCACTGGTCACGTTTTCCACCGACCACATCATCCACCGGCCACATCATCCACCGACCACATCATCCACCGACCACATCATCCACGGACCACTTCATCCACGAACGACGTCATCCACCGACCTCGTCATCCATCGATCACATTATCCACCAACCTCGGCACCCACCGACCACGTCCTCCACCGACTACATCATCCACCGACATCGTCATCCATCGACTCGGCCATCGATCGACTCCGTCATCCAGCTACCACGTAATTTACCGATCATGTCTTCCACCGACCACATAATCCACCGGCCATGCCATCCATAGTCAGTATTCACACTATAAAACATGGAGCCATTTCGTATAAAACCATGTGGTTAATAATTATGTGCACAACAATAATTATGAAAATAAATAACCGTCTAATGAGTGCGTCTTAACAATATCAAAATGAAATGTTTGTCTAAAATAATATTATTTTCACGCTTGTCTCGTTCGTAATATTTGAACAATGACTCAACTGTTTAATTTGTTAACTAGTTGCAGAGGGTAGAAATACTGTAAATAAATGCATGTATAATTGTTTTATGTCGAATATGTTGTCTACGGCAATATTAAACCGGTATTGTTTCTGGGAGTGAAATAAATGCTCGCAGATGAGCAAAGTTGAACAAATATGCTTTATTCTTTTAGGAAGAACATCAATGCAAGGAGAGTATCCCACTACTGCTTGAAATATAATGCTTTTAAAAATGGGTCGGGCCACCCGCTAATGATGTGGTGGGACACCTCGCATGTTATAGTGAAGGTGCACCCCCTGCAATGATGTGATGGAAGTACCCGCTGTTGATGGGTTAAGAGCATACGGTCATGTTGTCGATAGCAACCTCTAATGGTGGGTTGGGATTACTCGTTAATGATGGTTATGGAGCCCGTTCCGATGAAGGTCGGGAGCCCCTCTAATGATGAGCTGGGAACACTTACAAATGAAGAGTTGGAACACTCACTAATGACGAATTGTCCGGAGTGCCCTCTAATGATGGGCTACTGATGTGCTAGGAGAACTCGCTAATGATGGATGTTTCATAGCACCCTCCAATGATGGTTGGGAGTCCTCGCTAATGATAGATTGGGAGGGAGCACCAGCTAATGATAGGGTCCAACCTACCGTTTATGACATGTTGGGATACTCCCTTCTGATGGGTTGGGAGTATCCCAACATAGGAAGCCCCCGCTAATGATGAGACGGTGTAACCCGTTGCTTATGGGTTTGAAGAACCTACTGATACAGAGTCGGTCTGCATTAATTTATCGACATCCGTGCACCACCTCTACTGAAACAATCGATGTTAGAGTCTCTGACATCGTCATCGTTCAACCTCTCATTGAAATTCACCGTCCACCTTTTCTCGTCAGCCGGTCGTTTCATGTTTTACAACCTCTTCCTTTCTCGTCGTCCCCTTTCTCACCCTCGTCACCTTTATCAAGAAAATCTTTTGTTCTTCTCCAACTTCCCGCACAGCCCCTAACCCCACACAACCTCTGCGGTCTTCGCTCTCCAGACCACACGCTTCACCTTTTTCACACTCTCCATAGTTGCCATAGTTCACCACAGATTTCGCCCGTCACCACTTCTCAAAAGCTTATCTCTTCTGCGCATCATCGCTCCATCACTCGCAACCCTTCTTTCTAGAACCTTTCACACGGCGTGCGCCACACATTTTTTGCAGATCTCAACAAAGCCTCACTGAATGCCTCTCAAACTTCATCAACATTATTCAGGTTTTTCCTTCTAACACAGTAATATTCCTCATTCAACGCCTACAGGAACTCCTCAGCTCTGTTTGCCTCATTCGGTTCACTAACCTTCACCACATGTCTTAGTCCTCCCACTCATGTCTTCCCTTCGATCTCTGCACCACACTCACTCTGCCTTCCACCAGAAGATGATCAGACACTCCTTTACCCTCCCCTCTCAACATATGTACATTTAACAACCACCCCACAACCATCTTCAAAATAATTAAAATCCATCACTGCACCACGGGCCATCTTCATCCATGTGTACTTGAGGATATCTGGCATCTTGAACGAGCTGTTTCTCACCACCAGCTTCTGCTCCGTTAGCTTAACGAATCACGCACTCTCCAATGTCATTTCAACATGAATGACCATACTTCCTTACAACATTCTCCCCTACTACGCCACCAACTGTCGCATCTAGGTGCTCCAATACCACTCGTTGTATTAACCTTCAAAACTTTCAATACACTGACTCAGATTAATCTCAAAATGTTTCTTCTCCTTTTCACTCCCCTCGTTACTTGGTCCGAAAGCATTCGCACAAGTCCATCTATATTAATAGATAACTTAACCTTTACCCTCATCAATCTTGAGGTCACTCTCGTTCACTCCGTAACGCTACTAGCCAACCGATCACTCAATTTTAACACCACACCTTCTTGGGCCCCTCATTCACATTTTTTTTCCATTTATCTCACCAAACTTCCATTTTCCCCTACCTTTCGATTTCGTCTCATCTCCTCTTTGCTTCATCCGTACTATAATAACACGTACATTAAGAGACACTAACAATATGGTTCGGTTAGACGTATTGCCACTTTAGAGAAAGGTAATTGCAAACGAGGGGGATCCCAGACCCCTCGTTCCTCCCTCATTGGTCGTCTCTTACGACACGCAAGGAGTGCTGTGTAGCAAGTATTCTTAGCCCCTGTTGCAGGGTAAAACGTTCCTTATCTTCCTAACTTTCCAATACCCTGGTACCTAGAGACCAGCGGTCGTGGAGAAGTTTAGGTATTTCCCCCAATCTTGGCCTACGGCCACATGACATACGTCATGTAGGAACTCAATTTGGCAAATGCAGATATATTTTTAAATATATGCCAATTTAAGAATGTTTGTTAGCATTTCAAAAGAAATACAAAACAGCCAGAGTACCTTTGTTTGCCACCCATATTTTATGCAATCAAAAGCCATATTTTTTTGCGCCACCCGCCCTAACACTGAAACCAATTCCCAGCAGTAGATCAGATAAATGAATCGGCTGAGATACCCAGCTGCAAAAAGATGATGAACAAAACCTAATTGTTTTGTATGAGTTGGTCTTCGCAGAATCGAGATTCAATATAATACAAGAATATATAAAGCACAGCAAGACTTTCTTTTCATATAAGTGAAAGATGTGTTGCATGTATTTTCTGTAGTCTCTATTATTTACAGCAATTTAGCCCTTTCTTTACTATCGATGAGATTTACTCAACGACATCCTGCTTAGTCTAATAATGATCACACAGAAAAACTCGTTACACCGCAATTCAACCGTTCTGTAATCGTCGTTGTGTCTTTTCAAAGTGGAATTACAAGAACGTGTGGAACTCCTCGATAGACTAACACCAGTTTCACCAACAGACAAGTTTTGATTGAAGAGATAATCGCCATGTGAGCGGATAAACGCACAATAACAGTATTTGTTTGGTGGCTTTCCCATCACTAATTTACAAAGACTGATTATGCATAATCCAGTTGCGGAGCATATGACCGAACTCAGGTAATTCAGTTAAATCTATTGAATTACCCAGACATCGCAGTACCAGCAAAAGGGATCCTCATCACTCCTGTTGTTGTTACTGTTTCTGTGACAGCGGCGAGCAATTGAATTAGTCTTTGACGTCAACAGCAGCCGGCTGGCGGAGGGGGTATGTTCGATACGATCAGGTGAAGTGTTGGGACACAATTGAATGAAGATACTGATGAGGTGAAAAATAAAAGCAACGATACTGTCTGAGGAGAAGAATCAACTTGCGATCCATTTTTTCATAGCATTGGACGCATTTCCATCCCACTCTTACACCAGTTATAATGCAATTGAGTGTTCGCATTTTTGCAGGCGTTTCCCACCAAGATCCATAAAAATCAATCCAGTTATATATCTGTATTAACCGTCATATTCACGATACACCAACACGCTCAACCTAATGTTTCCTGACGACAATATTTTTGTTTCAGCCTCCCATTAATCCCTTCAAATGTGTTCCATAATGTCTTCATTTGTCCATAGAAGTGCTCGTCTCCTACACCATAAAGCGCCGACCGGGCTATGCGCCAGGAGTTGAATAGCTCTGTGGAGGAAATTTTCTTGGTTCGCTGGATTTTCACGAGGCACATCCGCGGGAGTTTTATTTGACAGTTTTTCTAATCGAAAAACGCGTGTGTTTAGATGCTTCAGATGCATGAGCTGCCAATACTGGTGAATCGAAATCTAGGTACTATCAGGCATATATTAAATGGACTACTAATTATCTACCGTAATTATATGTCACCAACTCGAACATTTCTAAAATATTCCTATTATTCGAAACAAATTTATGCGCTTCACTGTTATGTGTAGCCGAAACGCAAAAATTATGTTGTACGTAAATCACATCTATCAACAGTGTCGCTCTGCAAGTGGCATTGATCAACACTATTAAAACTGATCACCAAATGAGATATTGCTACGGAGGGAATGTACTCCTATGGTGCCCTTGTACATCTTCTCCATTGAATGGCAGGCGGCAACCAGCACGGTCTTGGCTAGGGCTTCGTGTATTGCCTTAGGAGCTGATAGTGAAGGGGACTGCTTTCAATTTTGATATAAGTTATAGGCAATGAATAAACACTGATGAGGAATGAATAAATGAAGGTAATGAATATGGACCGTCTCTGGGTAATGACAATAAGCTGTGGTCAATGAATGAAGGCTGTGAGAAATGAACAAAGCTTGTGGGCAATGGTTAAAGACAGTAGGCAATTTATCAAATCTGTGAGCCATGCATTGATTCTGTAGGCAGCATATATAAATATATTTTGTTTTCAACGTATGCTAGGCTGTGGTCAATGATTCAAAGTTGTGCGAAATGATCATTGGACGTAGGCATTGTCTAAAGGCTGTGGGCAATAAAATGAATGCTGTGGGCAGTTAATGTAGGCCTAAAAAATGGTCACCGTGGCCGAGTGGTTAGCCTGCCCGACTGCAGTGCCAGCTTCTGGTTCTGCATGTCGCGAGTTCGAGCCTCGTTTGTACACTGCGGTCTTGTGAAGGGGAGATTGGGTGCCTTCCACCCCCTCTGCGTCAGCCTAACTTAGCCACCCTTCTAACTAGGTGTAAACGGCTGTATGCCTCTACATACATACACACAGATATAAAAAAAATTGTATATAATACGTGAGCAACGAAAAAGGTCTTGGACAAAACAGACGCTCTACAGTGATTATAGACTAAAGGCAATATAAAATAATGGTGGGAAATGAATGTAAGCTGTGCGTGATAAATAAAGACGGGAGAACTGAATGGAGGTTGTGGGCAATTAGTAAAGACTGTGAAGGAATGTATACAATTGTTACGCAAGTCCTTGGCCGACAGCGCAATGTCATAACAATGCCGCATTGGTTGCATTGATAGGTTATTATATTATGAATTGACGAGTCATAAAGTGGGTTACCCATATCCAAGTTATGGTAGGGATATCATTAGCTCAGTTTTCTGTTGTCAGTGGGCCTTTCTTCAACGCGAGCCACATCATAATGAAACAAATTCCTTTCAGGGCACTGTGTACATTTTTGTAATTTTATTTTAATTATCACACGCCCTTATAAGCTATTAAATTTAAAATTCATTTCACAAAATCAATTCACGCTTATGAACTCAATTAGCGAATCCCGAATGATGCCCATTGATTTTCCGCAATAAATTGTCAGTATCTAAGATAAAAGATTCTTTACATGTGATGATCAATCGTAACTTCTCATTGATCATTTACTAGGAGTTCGAACACATACATGAAAAAAAACAATCAGACACGTTTCAGTTATGAACAAGCGCTGCATACAGTCATTAAAAATCACATCATAATTCTCTTGTAGCAGATTGCAAATGCATTTTGATTACACGTAACGTATGTTTTTGGCAAACCACAATTGCTCGATGAAACTGAACAAATGTGTCAACATGTTTTGCCAGATGATCTTCAAAATAAATAGAAAAACACGGAGAAAAATATAAAGTTGCATTAAATCCGTAAGGTTCGAGGGGGGGCGGGAGAAATAATTTGCTGAACGAATACATTTGTACCACGATGCATTTAAAAGGCAGTGGCCACCCTTCACTAATGTTATTTAAATACTACGATGATACTTTTAGTCATGAAATTTAATAAACACGAGTGAAATAGACGAGTACCCGTAGCAGTTGGATTACAAAAATAATATCAGATTCCTCCTACAAATTTCATCTATTTCGAGTCGGCGTTTGTTAGCTTTCATTCACAATGGGCATTTACCACACCCCCTCCCAATTTCCTTATCAAGCGGTGATCTTATTGCCCTCTTCTTCTGGCCGTCATCATCGTTACCCTCTCAAGCCGTCGCCATTGTTGGCGCAGATAGGAGCTTAAAGTTGCCGCTAGCACTTGCGCTCCCGCTGGTGCAGGAGTGCCTGCGCCAGTGGTAGGGCGTTGTCGCCAGTGGTAGTTGAGTGAGGAATGCGTTGAGTGACGATCCGTTCATTCGTATGTTATTTTGTGGGTCGTATATTTCACTAGCGAAGTCCTATTGTTAGTTGTTGCGCTTCACCACTAGTGACCGGATTCTTACCAATAGCGACAGCGCCCTTCTGTTGCAGAAGCATCCCCAGAACTAGCGGCTGCACCATACCACTAGCGACAGTCCTCTACTACTAGCAGCATCACCGCTGCCACCAGCGGAAAAAGAACTACCACTCGAGAAAGTGGCTTATCAGTATCTGAGGCGGTTTCTCTAATTGATTGGCATTTGAGATAAAGGTAAAGTTGCCTTCATTTTTAAATGCTTCAATGACAAAACTAATTATGCTAAATTACACTCGTTGTGTCTCCTTACATTTCTATATTAATGCACATGTTGGAATTGTCATGAATGGTTACCTACATGATCTTTTTATTTGATGATATTTTATACGTTATACACGACAATGCAATGAAGTCAAACAGCTGCTTCAACATCTATCTGAACAGATTGTGCAACATAACAGGCACTGCAAGCGATGAGGAATATATTGCCTGTAAAAGCTTCGTCTTTTAATTGCAGCTCTAACTTATAACGTTTTTACGGGACGGACTGAGAAGAAAATATAACAAAAGATGGATATGATTTAAATGAATAAAATTTTGAATAAGTCAATTATACGAACACAGAGTGTGGACATTGTGATTTATTTGTAATTTAACATTTATTTGTCTGTTTAGCGTCACTGTTAGTGGTCAAACAACACTGATTGTTATAATTTTAGCGTCTGTTACGCCGTCAGCGCACAATCAACGACTTATATTACCGATTGAGAAAGGCCTACAGTGAGCAGTCCTGCCCATGTGGTATTAATTTAGCTATACCACATGTTCCTTTATTCACTAAATCCACATGATAAGCTTCAGTTAATTTGCTTTCTTGTTTCGAACCATTTTCTTTGCCAAATTAACTTTCACCTTGATGAGAGTTGCCTCATATGAGATTGAAACAACCAATGGTTGTTTCCACCCAAGGGCGATGGTAATGCAATCTGGGCCCGGCATCAGGAAACTTTCCCCTAAGAGAATAACGCAATGCGTCATGAGAACGCTCATTTTCAGGAGTAGCTAGATTTAAATTGCTCAAATAAAAATGTTTATACGCGGTTTGTCAGATGTCAGCAGTATTGGGGAAAAATATATAATTACAGTGCTTGTGCCATACGGCCTGATACCTAGGCAGACATACAGTCTAATATTTAGGCAGACGATCTCAACTACAAAATCAGTTTGGTTAATGTCTTAGACACTTTTCTCTGTAAGATTAATTTTCGTCCATATCATTTTAGTAGGCCAGGCATATTTGTTCAGAGCGAAGGAATACGTTTTCCCTACAAAAGGAGGCGCCCGAGATCACTTCATGCTATGATCAGAGTCAATCTGAAAGCCGGACGATTTTGGCCTGTAACCTAATTTTTTGTTGGTATATAAATATAATAAGAATTTCACCTGTGTTATTTACTCTGGCCATCGCGGTGGAAGTGTAGGCGACTTCCTTGCATGTTATAAGGTGATTACGACAGGTAAAACTATCAGCTCAGTGGAAACGCCATAATTACATGATATTGAGAGGGAATATGAGTGAAAAAGATTCATTGTCTTAGTGTCCGCAATTGATTTGCAATTTAAGAAGCTGCGTGTTGTTAATTCAAATTTTATCGTGGGTATACCCATAGCTTGGGAGTAAGGCGATTTGTGATCTCTCACACATACATGGCAGTAAATATTGAAATATCATTTTTGTTTCGTTGCAGACTTAATCAGAAGTACTTAGCCTGCGAAAACTTCTAATATCTAGTGTTTCGTGTTTAGTATTAAATAATCATGAACGAGTTCGAAAACGAGTCCGCCAGATTACAATCCATCGCTATGCACGGGGGGCTGCATGGATCAACAGCCTGTCTTAGCCAGACCTCATACCGTCACACTTTCTTCAATGATAGTCCGGATCAAATCTAATAAAGTTAATTTTATTTAATTCAAAACATCAGAAGGCTTAGCGGTCTGTCATTTCCATTGAATAGAGAAACCGCTCCAACTCTTTGTCTGGGTAAATGCATGTTCCACAAAACAGTGGTGAGCCTCAATTGAATAAGGGAATCAGTGCTTCCAACGAGTTTCGTCGTACCTGTTTACATAAGCTAATTGTTTCATTGATTATGGTCGACTACTGAAATCAAACGACAGTTCACGTGCATGATATATGAAGTTTTCGATATCGATGGTCTCTAATTGGTAGGGCACCGTGGTATCACCGTGGTATTTCTGGGCCTCGGTATCTTGATATTCCCTGAAATGATATTCTGGAACAAATGCTCATCGCTCAAAAATGGTTCTTACTTGTGACCAATGTTCGTGAAGTCGCAGTTTGCCGGCAAAGGCTCTGATGTGTTTAATAATAACATAACCATACAAGATAGGTAAGATTACCATGCTCTATTTACCACTCCTATATTTGTGTTGCAATAACAGTATTTAATAGGCATTTGAACCATTCGAATATAGTAACGTCGTAACGTAGTATCAGGAGAACAGATTGTCCAGTAAGTCTTCTGCACCATGTTTGTCAAGTTTCTGACCAGAGAGATTAAGCAGTTTTTGGTATTTTAATGTTGGAAGTAACGAAAATATATTCTCGAATATAACAACAGCTCCCCTTGACTATTCCTCTTGAAGTGAATAAAGCTATTTTTTCCGTTCAAAGGGCACCGCTCGTACTGTTCATTGGCATCGACGGACTGTCCGCGCAATAAATTACATCGATTTTTTTTCAACTTCTATCAATTTCATTTGGATTTGGTCAGAAAGTGGCTTGAAAAAGCTAACTTCCTCCAGCGATGACCCTGTTATGTAATTTTATATCAATAATTTCCTGAATAAATCATTACAGTTTCACTTGTCTTGTATTTATTTGCATGAGAAAACTGTAATTGTAATGTATGTAGTCATGATTTTTCATTCATTTCAATCAATTCAGAAATAAATCCCTCGCTTACTTTTCATAATTATGAATAAGGAAATAAATTATTTTACGTTTTACGTTTATTTCCATTCAGTGATCCGAGACATTTCGTGATGGGAACTCGCAGTTAAGCTAATACAAAATATGAAACCCGCATCTACGTAACTGTTTCATTTTATACAATCCATAATCATATTACAGAGTTTTTCCCTGCATAAGATGGAAACACATGCATACACTGACCCTTCCCCTCGGCTAACAACGTCACAGAACTCACATTTCCCATCACTGTCACTGGTATATATTAGTTCTCAAGCTGTGCTGTGAGACAATGGTGCTGCAGCCCCTTCACCATGGTTTAATGTAACATTTGATAAGGGAATCAGTGAATTGGAGTAACAGATATTATTTGAGGGTTTTCAGAGCATTAAATTATTTCAGTTAAAGCAGAGAATCGAATAAATAATCTATTTTAACCGCCACTTTCGTTCCAGAATCGCTTTTTTAAAGTTTTTAAATAACAAAGTTGAATCAATCAAATAAAACGTTTCTATTCATGTAATATCTATCTCATTACTTCGCTACTATTTCCTGTTGACTGAGAAGGAAGACGCGTGGAGGTAACTCGGTCGAAACGATTGGATGGCAGGATTTTTTTCCTGTTTTGGACGAATCATTCCGCTTCAAGTCCGAGTGTTATTGCAAACAACAATCTTGTGGTACTCCTGGAGTGTTGAAACAAGCAACTATCCTGCCTTACTGCCTCAATTTGGAGCAGCCTCTTGGCAGTGACTCTCTCTTCTCATCCTCTTCGGCAGATGGTGCTGAGTCTGGGGAGTATGGGATGAGGAACGTATCACTAGGGATGAAAAAACTAGGCATTCAGAAGTGAAACTTTATGAGCGAGGCAGGAGTTCGAAGGAAGACTTCAAAGTAGCGCACACTTGGTTGTTCGCGTTCCGAATAATACAGAACTACGACGTACAAGCAGACAATAAAACGAGATTAATGGATTCGAAAGAGAAGTCACCCAACTCAGGATTGTTAAATGCTAGATCAAAACTTATCAGTCTCCGTTCTCCAATTACAACCACCGTTTCAATTCCTTTAGCTTTTAACCATTAGCATTTTGATATACATTTGATTGATAACATGTCTCTTTAAATTTCCGTGACTCCGAATACTAAGACACCTTGCTTACTTCCGTCGCATTCTGCTATTAAGTTCTAAATTCCGATTTTGCACACAGTTCAGGACCCCGTGATTTGAAGCACGTGCTTCTATCAATCCTTGTCAATTCGTCAACAATATTTTTCTCAATTCGAATAAAATCGAGTATGTAACAGCCACCACTAATTCGGTCTGTTCAAACAAATCGTACTGAAGTATAGTGACCCTCGGACTGTAGCTTAAAACAGACACCATCAAACCGGTCCCCTCCAACCACTTGCTCCGAAGGAGTGATCTCAGACTAATTTTTAATAGACGAATCCGCTTTGGCAGGTTGAATTGTTGTTTCTTGAAACAATTTCTGTAAGTGATCCTATCATCTGGAATTAACTCCTGCTTCCACGGGAGGGTGAATAACGTCAACCAAATAGGAAGACTGTTAAACTCCAAAGGTTACAACAGTCTCGTATGCAAAGAGGATTAGGTTTCCTTGTTTTCCTATCAACCTTCAGTACGGATCATCCAAGTGAGAGCTTGTCACACAGAGTAAGACACTCAGGTTGAATCCTTCGGCATTGAAATACGCGTTTATTTTATGGAAGTTGGTAAACAGATTTGCAAAGATTTTGATTTTAGTTCATATCTCATGCCAGGACAACGTCGGTAATTGAAAAGAAACTTATGTTTGGATCTGCAAGTTGGCTAAAATAGAAAAATGGAAAGGAAAGTTGTGGTGGATTTAATATTTCAACTACTGACCCTGCAATTGCTCTCTAACTGGTTTCAGCACTGGATCAATTTCGAATCAAATTCTCCTGCGGCAGACAGATAACACAAAAAAAAAATTATGAAGTACACTCTCACTGGATTGATGTTTATTATCCATTTTCTTGTTATCCTGAGCAATAGAATGATGGAACAGTTCGCATCTCAATTGGAACTGTGTAGTAGTCTTTCCGCGCTTCAAATTCCTTTCACAAACAGTTGAGTCCTCAACCCTTGCTTAAATGGACAGAGCGACGACTTAGTTCTCCTAAATTTGGAACACGCAAACTGTCTGATCTACAAAAACGTGTTGGAGGGCAACAGAAGAGGCAAACCACTTATAACATTAACTACGCTCCATTTCATTCAACTATTGAGTGGGACGTCAGGACGTCAACTGGTTACTGCTATTCTTTAGCTTTTAAAATCTATATAAGATGGCAACAGAGATTATGAGTTGCTCTTTAACCGTTGGGCAGTAACTAATCTTCTTTATTTCCCACCCGTCCATCATTAAATAGTATATGTTAATATAGTTTACAAATATCCACAGATATGTTTGCAGGCATTAATACACTCTATCTCCTCCCAAAATATTTTCTTTATTGAACTTGGACACACGATAACTATGTTATCTGACAGTCCTTTTCATCTCTTTGCCTCAAAACCATAAACAAAGAGAAGCTCGAATTCTATGAGGATGGTGTACCTATTATTCTGATAGGTATGTAGAACTATCAAACACAATTACACGATCAGGAGATCTGGAGTGTAGCAACAGTACACGAAACAGAAGAGCTTTGAAGAATTGTTTATGGGCTGATTTTGAGTAATTTCCCGCTATGTCCCTAATCATGGAGATGATTAGTGTTATTATCTAATATTCTTTGCTCAATAAGTCGATCACTTTCTTAGCTCGACTACTTTCAAGCAGGAAATATTTGTATTTTTTGATAGCGAAAACCGGTAAGGTTCCTATACGGGAACAATGTAAGACACTGAAACTTCTGGCAAGGTCAAACTCACCATACCGTGTTCAATTACAACTCATAATTTTCGCTTCCTAACGACCGTGCATATAAGATAGTACATGATCTACTTCGTTCATACCCCCGTTTCCCCCTCAAAATATCAGCCCCCTCCTCTCCAGTCGAGTATCAAAGTACGTCTAAGTACGAGTTGTTTCACATCAATGTTTCTCGCCACGAGAAAGAGAGAATTTTACATCGAAGTCGTTTCGGGAACTGGGGTAGATAGTTGGGGAGGGCTTTTGAGGTGGAGGGATTGAGAGATATGGGAGATAGTTGAAGGGAGGAGAAGTGACTATCATGTTTGGGTTAAAGAGGAAGTGGAATTAGACTAGCGAGGGATGAAGAGGGTAGGTATCGGAGATAGGGGGGGGGGGGGGAAGGGGGAATGGGACGGG